>CABHPQ010001286.1:50311-63513 GCA_902168405.1 Peromyscus aztecus
TAAAATAAAGGAATTCACTTTTCAGAAATGTAAAATTATATATATATGTATATATATATATATATATATATATATATTTGCTGTCCCAAGAGACTAGAGACTGAATAAAGCAAAAAGTTTCCCTGTGTAACTGAGTGTCTCATAAAGAACATGATTCTGTTGTACATGCATGAGTCTCACTCTAAGTCAAGGATGCACGGTAAGGTGTGAACACATTGAGCAGAAATGGGATGCATTTGCTCAAAGTGTTAATGAACTTATGATGTTTACATATTTGGACAATGACAATGCACAGTTGACTCTCATAATGTCAATTAACCTACTATAATGAATTTTAAACCATCTTCCAAGAAAGGTGTAGACCTGAATTTCCACTGCTCTAGGTTGCCATATCTTCCCCTAAATGCCCTCCTGTTTCAATTGTCTCTTCCTGTATCCTTTCCCAGAATCCGTCCCTCCCCTACCTGATCCCTCCTGTTTTCATCTCACCAGCCTCCAGTTCACCCACAGAATCTATTCTATTTCCCCTCCCAGGGAAATCCATGCATTCCCCTCAAGACCTCCTCCTCTTTATATAACTTCTCCGGGTCTATGGGTTGTATTGTGATTATTCTTTACTTAACAGCTAATATAGGAAAAAATACATAATATGTTTGTCTTCCTGGGTCTGGGTTGCTTCACACAGAACAATTTTTTTTTCTAGTTCAACTCATTTGCTTATAAATTTCATGATGCCACTTTTTTCTAACAGCTGAGTAATACTCTATTGTGTTAGTATACCAGTTTCTCTATCCATTCTTCAGTTGGGAAACATCTAGGTTGTTTCCAGTTTCTGGCTATTATGAATAAAGCTGCTAAGAACATGGTTGAGCAAATGTCCATGTGACAGGATGGGGCATCCTTTGGGTATATGCCCAAATGTGTGATAGCTGGATCTTGAGGCATATCAATTCTGCAGAAGAGTGGTAAGAAGCATTTTAGGAGCCAGAAGGGTAGAAGAGACCAGGTGAACATGATCCACAGAATCAACTAAGTATGACTCATAGATGTTCACAGAGACTGAAACGGCAACCATGGAGCCTGCATAGGTCTGCAACAGGTCCCCTGCCTACCTGCTGTGGTTCTTTAGCTTGGGGTTTTTACTGGACTACCCGCAACGGGTGTGTGGATGCATCTGACTCTTTATCGCCCACTCATGGTCCTAGTTCCTTCTCCTGAGTTGCCTAGGCCACTCTTGAGATGAGGATTTGTGCCTAGTGTTATTGCATCTTGTTATGCAGAGTTGAATTGCTGTCACTGGAAGTTCTTCTCTTTTCTGAAAAGAAACAGAGGAGCAGTGGATCTGGAGAAGAGGAGAGGTTGGGTGTAACAGGAATCTTTAAAACTCTTATTAATTAAAAACTCAGAGCCAGATATTGGGGTGAATTTTGAAAGATCAGAGAAGTAGAGCAAACCACAGCCAACCTCACCTCGACAACTCCTCATCCGATCCTGTTCCCACGAAACCTCGGACTGGAAGCCTCTGAGTCCTCACTGGAATGTATCTCAGCTGAACTGCTGCTAAAAGCCCAAAAGCTTAAAAGACTGGTCCTCATGCCATATATATACCTTTCTGCTTCCTGCCATCACTTCCTGGGGTTAAAGGCATGTGTCTTTCCCAAGTAAGACATGAGATCTCAAGTCCTGAGATTAAAGGTATGTGCCACCATGCCTGGCTGTTTCCAGTGTGGCCTTGAACTCACAGAGATCTGGATGGATTTCTGCCTCCCAAGTGATAGGATTAAAGGTGTGTGTGCCACCATTTCCTGAACTCTGTGTCTAATCTAGTGGCTGTTCTGTTCTCCAACCCCAGATAAGTTTTATTATGGTGCACAATATTTTGGGGAACATAATATATCACCACAGTTTGGGGTTATTGGGAGGGGGAGAAGAAAGGGTGGCTGTGTTTGATATGTATTGTATGAGAGAAGAATAGTAAATAAAATAAAAGAATATCTAAAACATGCAGATATACACACAAAGAAATTCTATTCACATTATAATAGAAAAATATAGAGAGTAAGAAGTAAATTAAATTCTTTCTTTCAAAGAAATTAGAGGAGATCTGAAAAATATTATGATGAAATGAGTATGTCAAGGATAATGTGTAGAACATGAAGCTGGAGACTTTAGTGAAAGGAAAATTTTCACTTCTGTATTTGAACAGTGACTTTTGATTTCATGTACAAAAACATGCACTTTTTAAACTTACTATATAAGCTCACCATATGTTTAAAATATCAGATGTATAAATGCACCTTAGCCAGCTGTGTCATTGAATATTACAGCTTAGTAACACAACATTATAGAAGAACAATAGTGGAGCCTTGGTGGAATAGAACTAAATGCTGTGGTTCACAGTCAGTGCTCACCATCTGATGTAAGGGTGGGAACAGTTTACAATGGTTCAGGTTCAGGAAAAGATTAAGATTCACATTTCAAAGGACAATTTTTATTGAATCTACAGTGATTTCATGCCACCATTAAGAAAAGCAGACATCAGCTAAACCATTATAAGTTGTAGACTATGTACTTGTTTTAATTATGGTTTCTATCACTGTGATGAAACACCATGATCAAAAGCAAGTTGGGGAGGAAAGGGTTTATTTGCTTTACACTTCCGCACCACAGTCTATCATTGAAGGAAGTCATGACAGAAACTCAAACAAGGCAGAAGCTGGTATAGAGACCACGGAGGGGTGCTGCTTACTTGCAGTCTGCTTTCTTATAGAACCCAGAAGCAAGAGACAAAGGATGGATGACCCCACCCACAATGGGCTGGGCCTTCCCCCATCAATCACTAGATAAGCAAATGCTCTACAGGCTTGCCTCCACCCCTATCTCACGGAGGCAATTTCTGAGCGTGGGCTCTCTTATTTCAGATGACTCAACCCTGTGTCAAGTTGACATAATTGTGTAGAACAGTATTGACTATCATGTTTACTGTTAACTTCCTGCTTAATTTGACTAGAAAATTTGAACCTATATTTGTATATGCTCTTGTAATTATATGTGGAATTAACAGAGCTGGTATCTGAGGATGTCACACTCAATTATTTGCTACTAATAATCTCATAGAAAAACACATCCAGAAACTATTACACTAACAAAGATTGTATTTGACTTACTATACTTTCTCATCTGTATTCTTTGTTAAAACTTCTAAAGATCAATTTTGTGGATAAAATTACATAAAAAATCTGTCCAACTGAAAATAGTGTAACCTTTTTTCATTGTTTTAATAAAAAATCATTTTGTTTTATCTTATTGTATTTTATTTTGTTATATATATATTTTAAAATTTATTTATTTATTATGTATACAGTATTCTGTCTGCATATACACCTGCAGACCAGTAGAGGGCATCAGATCTCATTATGGGTGATTGTGAGCCACCATGTGGTTGCTGGGAATTGAACTTAGGACCTTTGGGAAGAACAGCCAGTGCTCTTAACCACTGAGCCATCTCTCCAGCCCAATTTTGTTATATTTTAATATTATCTCTTAGAAGTCTGTTCATTTCTAATGAGAGACAGAAAAGAAGTGGATTTAAATGGGAAGGGAGGTGGGGAGGAACTGAGAGGAATAGAGGGAGGGGAATCCAAAATCAAAATATACTATCTATTTTCAATAAAAGAAAAGTTATTATTTTGGAATTCTAATATGACCAAACACATGTGTATGTGTTTATATATAAAAGCTGAAAGTGTATGTTCAAACAAAATTGTTCACAGTGTCATAAAAGAGTAGTTCATAATAACTAAACATAGAAACAAGAGAAAATTACCATAAAAAGATGAACAGATAAATATATAAATATATCAATGCAATTGAATTTTATTCAATATTAAAGAGTAAAGTACTAATACAAGCTACAACACGAATGAACCTTACAAAATATGATTAATGAAAGATGCCAAACAGAAAAGTTCACATGTTACATGATCCTTTTTATATGAAGTATTTAGAATAAGCAAGTGTGTGAGATGGTGGAGAATAGCACATATTTCCTAGAGAATCCAAGGGGAAATACACAGGGGCTGCATTAAGTATAGGCCTTCTAACAGTGAACTTCTAAATGTCTTTGATAGATGATGGTGAAGGTTGTGCAAGACAGTAGATATACTAAAATTCAGAATATATTTCAAAAGTGTGTATGTTAGAGTATGTATCTTCATTAAGAAAACTATAATAATACTGTTTGTCTTATCCTCATAATTGGACTGAATTTTGAGTGAAGTGGTTATCATTTTCCTACATTAGGAGTGTCTCATACCTAGAGCATTAGCTTTATAATTTCTAACACTGCATGTTGATTCTTCATAAACTTCATCCTGCATAAGCTTTAAGTCACCTAGCCAGTTCTGTTCATTTCTCCTCTTGTGAAAAAATGACTTTCTAACATTGGCAAAAATCTACTTTACTTACTTATTCAAACTGAAAATATTAACTATTATCTAAATTCATAAATTAAAAAGCATAATTTAATGGATTATTGTCAAGGAAGAAAAAGATAAAGAATTTTATAAATATATATAGAGGTAGAAAAATTAATAGAAGCTGCAATAAAATGTTCTTAAATAACCATGGTAAAGAAAGTTTACTTCTAAGTCTAACATGACAACAATTTCCAAAATTATTAAAACTTACCTCATATTCTGTTACCAAGAACAGTGATATAATGAGTTCATGCTAAAAATTCAATGGATTACTGCGCATAACTTCTAAGATTTTTTTCTGCACAGGTGTCCTGGACTTCAAGGACACTGGTATATAAAAATGTTGTGCAATTGTCACAAGAGAAAAGTCTGAAAGACTAACATTTTTAAGCTAAAATTGATAGTCTCAAAGAGTATCATGAAATCATAAAACCCAAAATGGAGAATGTATATAAATTGAATCTCTGTCTTTCTAGCTACACATCAATCTTTCTATCTATCTGTCTTAGTTAGGGTTTCAAATGATGTGAAGAGACAACATGGCAATGGCAACTCTTACAAAGGAAAATATTTAACTGGGGCTGGCTTACAGTTCAGAGGTTTAGACCATTGTTATCACGGCAGGAAGCACAGTGGCATGCAGGTAGACATGATGCTGGAGAAGTAGGTGAGAGTTCTGCATCTGGTTTTGTAGGCAGTAGGAAGAGACTGCCACACTAGGCCTGGCTTGAGCATTTGAGACCTCAAAGCCCACCCCCCAGTGACAAACTTCCTCCAACCAGGCCACGCCTCCTAATAGTGCCACTCCCTATGACCAAGCATTCAAACACATGACTCTATGGGGCCCATTCCAATTCAAACCAGCATACTATCTATGTGATTTATCACCTTTCCCTGAGCAAACCTTGCATTTCAGAAAAGTTTATTTCTTTTAATTTAATTTTTTACTTTTCAGCAATACTCATCTATTGTTTAAGAATTTTATATAAACATATAATGAGTTTGGGTAAAGTCTGTTCCCTATTCCCTCTCCTCTAATTCCTATGCTATCTACCCAACCACTATGCTCTCTCAATTCTATGTGTTCTTTTTTAAAACTCACTGAGTACAGTTAGCACTCCCAGTGTCAGGGTATCGGCCCATCTCCTGGAGCCTGGGAAGCTTCTAAGGGGCTGCATCCCTGGATAAAACTGAAAATCCCTCTTCCAGGCACTATTCATTGTCAATAACTCCTCACTTGGCAGGAAGAGAGATTCTTAACCACCTTCCTCCATGCTTGAATTTTGTTTGAATTGATCCTGGACAAGTCTTGTGCATGCAAGTCACAGCCTCCATGAGTTCACATGAGCTCCATTTTGTCTAGAAAACACTCTTTAGGTATGATAATCTACTGCTTCTGACTCTTACAATCTTTCTTCCGACTCTTCCAAATTAATGAACTTCTAAGTTCATTTGTAAATGGTATACCAAGTGGTCCTCGGAGTCATGAAGTTAAAACCTATAAACTATATGGAATAAAAAGGGTCTCAACAAATCTGCTTACATAGCCATACACAGTCATACAAAGTATTCATCACTATTCAACAAAGTCAGTTATGCTAGTGTGTGTGTGTGTGTGTGTGTGTGTGTGTGTGTGTGTGTGTGTGATTGCTTTCATGTATTTAGTAGTGGGGACATGTGTGCCATAGCAAGCATGTTTATGAAGGTGAGAGTTCAACTTACCAGAATTCCTCTTTCCAGTATGTAGGTTCTGTGAGTGGAACTTTGGTGTTAGGCACTGCGCCATCTTTCCAGCTCAGTAAATATATTCTTAAGAGAAAGGGTTAATCTATTCTTATGTTTCATCATCAAACACTTTATTAAAATTCTAGTGAATGACTACAAACTTTGTGCACAAAACAAAACACAACTGTGTATTTTTCACGATTCAGGAAAAAAGAAAGAAAGAAAGAGAGAGAGAGAAAGAGAGGAGAGAAGGAGAGAAGGAGAGGAGAGGAGAGAGAGAGAGAGAGAGAGAGAGAGAGAGAGAGAGAGAGAGAGAGGAGAGAAAAGGAAGTTAGAAGCTGGAAGCAAAGTAAATAATAAGAAAGAAGTCAACAAAATTTCAGAAAAGTGTCTGAAAAAATGGTATAAATTTGAAAAAAAATCTTTGCAATATGTCTGCCTAATGTTTTAAAACAAAAATTTACTTTGAGTTATTTCTAATAATTGAAACATATTTACTTTGTTGTATTATTTCAAAATGTATTTTGAATGATTTTCAATTATACTAAAGTATTTACACATTAAGAACTTATTTAATATTCTTTTGTCTGTTAAAGTCAGAAGGTGATTTTAATACCCTGTGTTTTTAGGTTTGAGCTGGCAGCCAGCAGTTGAAATTGACATGTGAGAGTTCTAAGTCCCAGATGCTAGCTGCCAACTGCCTTTTTGTTCGTGTTTCCTTGGAAACCGAGGTTAGTTTCATGGAAACAAGGTAAGTACAACTTTTACAGCAGAGAAGTGGAATGCTCCTTTGTCATGTTTGGCTTATTGGTCGAGACCTCTAAGTACAACTTTCCAGAGTAGAGTGAAGTTGGGAGACTGTTGAGGCATAAGCTGCTTAGAGCAAAACCCCCGTACATGTATAGGGAGTAATCATACTTAAATTTATTGTGGAGCCCAAATACAATATTAAAATATAAAATTGAAAAAAATCAAAACTTTCACCAAGCAAAAATCTGTTCAGGCCTATGGCAGCTAACACATCTGACAACATGCTTTTATACCTTCAATAGTGTCAAAGAGGCTATTATGGGGTGATTGCCTGGGTCAGTTTCTCTCATATGACTTACTTTCTATCATGCCACTGGATCTCCTGTAGTAGTTTGGGGGTGGGTGGGTGGAATACATGGAGATAAAGGGCAGGGAATATAAAAAAAAAACCTCTAGGCTTTGCAAAGCACTTCCCACAGTTCTAATTTACTGCTCGTCCCCTCTGACACTATAAAACCAGCTAATTTTAGGGATGAGACCTCCAAGACACAGGAGAATAGAGTTAGTCACAGAAAATATGAGATCTAGACAAATCGGAGAAGGTCATGTTACCCCAGCCCCAAAAACATTTCTTTTTGCCACATGTTACAGCCCATGTTACAGACTACTGCCTTTTTGACCATAACAAGACTTGTTATAACATATCAAATTTTCAACAGTTATATGAATCTTCTTTTAACTAATATATTCAATTTGCCCAGGATATACATAAAAGATTGAGACACACAAGAATTAGAAGATATGGCTTCATTGCTTTAAAAGATTTTTATTTAACCAGTAGTAGGTAATGTATGTGATTAAGAGAATTTATTCAGAAAAGAAATTAACCTCCTAAGTGACAAACCATATTGTGTGGAGACTGTATGGCTGAAGTGGATTTCAGGCCCAAACAAAGGCTGTAAATGCCCATGACGACATCTGTTACCTGTTAAAACGATTTTAAAACATATTTACATTAAAAAACATGGAATTATTTGCCTTTTGGTAAATTGTCAGAGTTATCTGTTATTCAAAAAAATCTGTCTGCTTAAAATTATGATAAAACCCAGAAGTTTAAAGGCAATCCTATTTCCGGGAATGAAAGAGCAGTGATTACATGTAAGGTTCCTTCCTTGGTGTTCTGTCTCAGCCTTCATGTTTCCCATCACACTACATATGGTCCAATTGTTTACAGATTACAAAAAAAAGCCATGCTCAGATGTTAAAACAAGATGTTTTCTTCACTTTCAAAAGGCAGGCTGACTGCCAATTTTTACAATTAGTTATTCTGTGCAAAGGGAGAAAAAGAAGATTAATTATCACAATTTCTTGTGTTTGGACATTACTCCGTGATGGACTATCAACCTGAGAACTGACAAGAATGAACTCTGGTCCATGAGACTGGAGAAAGGCTCTTGGGAAAGCAGCTCTTTGCAAAGGAGAAAGGGTGGTAAAACAGGACAAAGCATCTTCACCAGAAATAGATATCGAAACATCAAGGACAAAAGCCCCTGTCAATGATGCCGTTTCCCTATGGCACTGTCTGGCAGGCAGAATTTCACAGTGTGAAACAAGAGCACAGCACACCAAGAGCGCTCCTGTCAATGGGCCACTGACGACTCTAAAAAGACTTGCTGGTGGAGGTGGAGGGATCAAGGCAGGGCAAGAAGCTGGCAGGAGAAAAACTCCTGTACATGAGCCAAATCCCTTGGATTGCAGAAGTTCAAATTTGGGATATTTATTGTTTAGAGAGACTGTTCAGGTCACCATTGAATTATAACAGGATTGCTACTAGTAATTTGAATAAAATAAATTAACTTCATGCACTTAGAAGTCTATATAATGTATGTAAGTGTCTATGAACCTTCTAATTCCAGCTTGACTTATTTAGATATGACAGTTGGTTTTTAAATTACACCTGAATATGTAGTCAAAGCAGAATAATCAGACGTGGTCCCAGGCTAGAGGACCACAGCAGGTAAAAGAGAGAAGAAATCAGAAACCAGTTAAATAATGTCATACCAATTTGGTTTCATAATAGTAGAATTCTATATTGAGAATCAGCATTTTAGAAAGTCCTGGAGATAGTGATGATAGCCATGTTTTGGGGGACAAGCTGTGCTTATACAGTCTCTGAGAAAGTTTTCTTTTCCTCTTCTTGTTTTCCAATACTGTATGTTTATGGGCCAAAGTAGCTTGCCATCAACTTTCTGAAATTTAACTAAACTTGAGTGACTATGCATGTTAGCTTCATCAATAAATGAAAGGGCTTATGTAATTCAATTTGGATAATTATGGGCACATGCATCTCTTTGAAATAGTGTAAAAACTCTCAATTGTCTAATAATTTCAAATGTAACTATGTTGTTCCCAGGTTCAAGGGGAGAGACCATTCCAGTGCCATGGACAGAGTAGTCAAGATTGAAGATCTATCTCCTGACTTCTAGCTCTCATCTGTAACAGTGTTGGTAACACCACAGTTCTAATAATAAGCCTTTCTATATCATGATTTATCCACTTAGATCAAATCATTTCATTCAGCTTTATAAAGACAGCAAATTACCTCAAACATGTCTAACTTCTCCTCCACATATGAGTTTTGTTAGTTATGATTGTTTCCTGTTAATTAGTTTATGTTATTTTAAATGTGCTTTTACTATTTAAACCATATTTCAGGATGTTCAAATAAACTTTAAAATATTTTACATAGCAATTTCACTTGTATTTGACCTAAATGTTGTTCTAGAAGATTATGTTGTCAGGTCAAATATCTCCCCAATGCAACATACATGCTCAAATAATATAACATTACGTGATGCTTGCATTTTATGTTTGAAGCTGAGACAAGACAATACACTTACATTTTTGTTGTTGTTTATATTTGAGATTGTATTTTAAGTATAACATTTCTCCCTTCTCTTTCCTTCTTGCAAACTCTTCCTTATATCCCTCCATACACATGGCCTGTTTTTACACCAATTGTTAGTGCACGTCTGTATGTATTTGTATATACATGTGTATTCCTAAATACAATGTTAAATCAATATAATGTTACCTGTATGCATTTTTCAGGGCTCATTGCTTTGCACTGGACAGTCAGTTAGTGTGCTGCTCCCTGGGAACTACCCCTCGCTCTTCCAGCTTTACTCAGTTGCCTGTAGTTCTGTGGTGCACTACTTTTGGTATATTAATTAAAACTACTTCTTAAATAGAGTACGTGAGAATTCAATTAAACTACTCTTATAAAATTGAGCTAATGTTCTGTAAACAAAGATTCTATGACATTTTAAAGCTATTGTCCACTCATTAAAAGTTCACTTATTAATTTAAAAGCAAAATAGAGATATTCCAAGTAATACAAATGATCTACAACTTTCAAGATTCATTATATGTCAAAAAAATCTGCAGTTATGACTCAAACATCAATTTGATTTTTGGATCAATGTGCTTCCTGTTGCTTGTCTGCCAGCTATTTCCTGTCGAGCACAAACCTCCATAGTTCTTCTAGGGAAAGATTTTCTTCTGTTTCATGACAATACTGAGGCTATTATGCTTTCTTTTATGATGATTAATTTATAAATTGTAACTATGTTAAGATAACCGATGTTTCAAAAGTCAATCTTTTCTCAAAAATATCCAGAAAAATTGAAATTTTATTAATGGAGGCATTTCTCCTTAAAAGGTTATTTAGAACCTACTATTCAGATATTTTAAAATTATTGTCTTAGGAAGTTGACATTCCTTTAATCAGCACTTTGGAGACAGAGGCAGCCAAATCTGTGATTTGAGACCAGCCTGGTCTACAGAGCAAGTTCCAGGACAGCCATGGCTACTCACAGAAACTCTATCACAAACAAACAAGCAAGAAAGGTCACAATAAATATAAAGAAGAAAATCAGATCTCATTCAGGTTTATCTAACAGAAATTTCATTCATAATTTGTATTCTTAATTTAAATCTAAATCAAATTAGTGTATTTAGAATCTTTCATTTGAGAATGAATATAATTTAACTTTGAAGGGTCAGCTCCAACTACCTGTGAATCACACTAATTTTTAAAAATGTTTTGTTTACCGAGAATTTCATACAGTATATTTTGATCATATTCTTCTTCCTCTTCCAACTCCTCCTAGATTACCTCCTACCTTCTAACCTACTGCTTCAATGCTATCTCTCTCTTAAAAAACAAAAACAAATAGTGTCTGACTCCTCCTGAACGTAGGTCCTGCCCTATATTGTGGTCAATACACTTAGTATCACTATATTGAAGAAAACAAGTTCTCTTTCTCAGCAGTTATTAGCAGTGAATTAACTGTGCCCACTTTCCCTCTTTACATCTCAGTCTTCAATGATTTTTATTCTTGAAAACAGCAGAGAAAAGAACTCATAATTATTTGCTGAGTGAATGATGGTTGCTGAGCAAAGATTAAGGATACAGAACTTCTTTACAAGTCTTGTTCATTTTTGAGTGATTGAATTTTCTGTATCATACTATCCTTATACCATAGACTGGCATGCCCATATTTTGTTTAACTTGAACTCTTTTTATAATACCTGTATATTGATAGAGAAGCTCAATGACATAAAATATAAGAGAGATTTTTGCCTTCCAAGACCCCTCCTTTCAGAAGAATGGCTAAAACTTCCGAGAGAATTAAAATGAAGAAGTGATGTCAAATCACACCCTGATGAATACAAAATAATATTTTATCTGTTCATTTACTCATTTTTCCTCAAGTATATGTGATTTGCAGTATAACAAATAACTCAGTAGCCCATGTTGAATAATGTCAAAATAGTTTATGAGATCAACTCACAGAAGAACTTTACCTGTCCACTGATTGGGATTAGTGAAGTTGTTAAAGCGGGTGTTGACTTTTGAAACACAAGAAGATCATTGTGCATAAGTGGATATGGAACTTGAACTTGTTACTTTGTGCGTTGCTGAGACAAAACAGTTTACCAAAGCCATTTACAAAAGGAAGAATTTGGACTGGAGAGATGGCTCAGTGGTTAAGAGCACCAGCTTCTCTTCCAAATGGTCCTGAGTTCAATTCCCAGCAACCACATGGTGGCTCACAACCACCTCTAATGAGATCTGGTGCCCTCTTCTGGCCTGCAGGGACACATGCAGGCAGAATGCTGTATACATAATAAATAAATCTTTAAAAAAAAAGTAACAAAAACAAAACAAAAGGAAGAATTTGTCTTGGCTCATGGTTTGATGGTATAGTCCACCACACTGGGGAATCGTAGCTGCAGAAACTTGAGGTCAATGATAATGTTGCATTTGCAGCCAGGAAGCACAGAGGGGGCTGAGTTCTGTTGTTCAGCATACTTCCCTCTTCTATGCAGGTTATTGACCCGAGCATATGAAATGATGTTGCCCACAGTGAAGGTAAGTATCTTCATTTCAACTAGCCTAGTCAGTCTAGAAACTCACTTGACTCAAACCCAGAGGCTTGTGTTTCTATTGATTCTAAATCCTGCTAATCTGACAATCAAGATAATTATCATACAAGTGTAACCAGTGTGAGTGTGTGCAAGAAATAAGAAATAACACAGACTAATGATGACAAATTAGAAAAAAAAAAAAACAGCCTAGAAGATTGGTAGTTTTATCACTCCTGACAATGCCTTAGGTGTTATCTGTGTGTTTTTCTGCGTGTACCTTGTAAACAACAGAACCCATCTTTTAAAATCAAGCCTAATATATTAAATTATTATACATTATTCACCCAATATGTACATTTAATGTTAAGTAAAAAAAAATCAGTAAAACATATTTAACAAAATAAAAACTTTTTTTGCCTTGGGATAAGAGCATCTGAAATTCAACCATGAGGACCTGAGTTCATATCCCCAGAACCAACATACAAAATTAGGAATGGAAAGTCATCTGTGTGTGTAAACATAGCTTCATGGGAAGCAGAGACAAGAGGATAGCTGAGAATTGGATGGTTGTCAGTCTAGCTAAGGTTCATGAGACTGTGTCTCATGACTGTGGGATAAACAGTGAGCAATGCGGAAAGACATCTGGCACTGTCGTTGTTTACTGTGCATGTATAGGTTCATGCACATGCTTACACTTGTGTGTGTGTACCACAAACACTCATACACACACGCTTCCATATGTTCCAGCAATAATACACCTCTGGATCTGTCTATCTATCTATCTATCTATCTATCTATCTATCTATCTATCTATCT
>CABHPQ010001287.1:12174-30323 GCA_902168405.1 Peromyscus aztecus
CACACACACACACACACACACACACACACACACACACACACACACAGGTGGGGGGTGGGCGATGGGCGACAGACAGAGAGAATATGAGAATTTTGCATGTCTGTCTGTCTATTACCATTTGTTTGCTGCCTCAGATCTGGTGGAATGGCCAGCATTCCTTCCAGGGAAATAGTACCCTGAAGGCCAAGAACAAAGGATTTCTTAAGACTTTAGTAAAAGCTCATAGACATAGTTAGGACTGAATGAAAGACCCATGATGTTCCGACCTTCCTAGGTTCCTTTAAAAACCGCCTTTTTATCTTTCTCAGTTGTGGAGGTTCTTTTTCTTGTTTCCTCTTCTGAGTTGTCTACGGAGGGAGGTCAGATGGTTGGGTTTTTTAGTAAGAGGTCAGCAGAAGCAGCCTTAGCAGTGTGTCATCCCAATGTAGACTGAGCATGTGCAGGTCAGGCCAACTTAGACCCACAGCCTGCCAATGTTGGTTCCTGGATTTACAGCTTGGTGCCATCCTATCGCTTCCATTAACAATGACGAAAGATACAGGTATAGATGAAGCTGTTGTTAGTTAGGATGGCAAAGACACTTAGAGAATGCCAATAAGCACCTTGCCAGCAATAGCTCAATGACTCCACAGGGAAGACCTACGAGGGGTAGGTCCTGCCTTCTCCATTCAGTACATGGAACAATTGAATTCCAGAATGAGAGATGATTTCCCCAAGGCAGAATATCTGTCTGCTTTGTGAACTCATATACTTAATTGTTATACTACTTCCTTAGACAATTGAGAAACATGCCTTAGTAATTTGTAATCAGGGCCTTAAATCCTGATGCCATTCCTGACCAGGGCACAGTGTACCATAGGGAGTCAGTGTCTGTGAGTAGTTGCTCTTTTAAGTGAGATTTTTTTTTTCTTCTTCTGGTGAACCTGTTACTTCATGGTGGAACTTTAAAAGACTGTCTTATTCACCTTCCTCCACATAAAAGATCTCATTTCCAAGTTGAGCAAAGCTTTGAGAAGTTTAATCTGACAAAGATATTGTGCAATGTCTCTGATTTGTGTGGTTCTTTCAAAATTGCATGTCTGTGTGTGTCAGTGTCTGTGTGCAGCTGTCCCGGGAAGCCAGAAGAGGGTGTTGCACCCCCAGGAGCTGCCTGATATGCGTGCTGGAACCCAAATTCAGTTTCTCTGGAAGAGCAGCATGAACCCTGAATTGCTGAGCCATCTCTCCAGGCTCTGTGGTTCATGTTGCCTTTTTGTTATTGAAGTGAGCACATTCCAAACAGAGGCCTTTTGGTCCTGCAGATCCAAAGCTGCAGGATCTTCGCAACACAGGGCAACAGCTGGATATCTAAGAGGAGTTCCAGTAAGGATCCAGTATTGATAGTGTAGCAGAAGCCAGAGACCTAGAACCAGACCAATGACTCATTGCAGGGAACATTTGCAAGTAACGATGTATGGACTAAAGGGTAGACTGTGTGACTCACTGTGACACAGTCAACTTCCATGGTGAGATTTTTCTTTTTTTATTTTATTTTGGGAATGGGGCGTTGTAAGGCAAGAGGGATACAAAGGGATGGGGAGGTGAGTGCGATTGGGGTGCATGATATGAAATCCACAAAGAATCAGTAAAAGGTTAAAACAGAGCAAAAAAATAGAGACCTTTAAAGTTTGTTTATACATTTTTTGTGTTTTTATTTCTTGCCTAGTAAATTTAATGAAAATAAAGTGTTCGTTTTAATAGTAAACAAAATCAAAATCACCTTTTCTTTCAGGAAGTTGCTAATTAGCTTTTATCAGTAAAAACCTGACCAAAATTATATTTTGTATAAAAATCTACTTACATTGACTTAAGACTTAAACAGTCTTATTTGGGTTTGATTTTTATTTTATTTTATTTTATTTTTTTTATAAATATAGGACTTACTTTATCACAAGAGCAGGGGGCTGTAATTACACACTCTAGAGAGCGGCTCTCTCAATACACTTCAGTTATTTCTTTCCAGATTATTGCTTGCTTTCTTGAGGGAATCACGGAAGACAGAGACTTAACTCCTACATGCAAAGAATCCCTACTTACTCGAAAATAATGGCAAGGCATCTTCTAATTAACTTTTATGTCAGCCAGCAGTGGACTCTGAGATGCGGAAACCTCAGTTGGCATACACTTCCCAGATACGCTGGTCCCTGAACTCTGTGTAAGATAAATTTTCCTAGAGGATGCTGATTCCTCATTCACACTTGGCCAGCCGTTAATAGGATGGATGCTGAGTTGCTTTTTCCCTTCCTCTGTTCTGGCTTGGGTCTGTTTGACATACTGGAGTTCATGGGCCAAAATAATCTCTAACTTGAAAGGGTAATAAATGCAGGCTTCAGCTGCCTGGAAATGCCCCTGAACTGTTCTGAAAGGAACTGGGCACCAGTTCTGAGGTTTAGCCTAGATTCTCTGGCAGGGAGAGTGGCATCAGATCCAGTGTGCCATCACCTGGCAGCGTGTAGCTATTTAAAGGCTGCACCTTCCATCTCACCAAGCTCATTGAGCGGCCTGTTTGGTTGGCTGCTGTGCCTGTGACCGGAATTGAAACACACGGCTCATTATTAAGGCAGTGGCTGGCTGTGGGGGGCACCGATGGCTGTTGTTCTTCATTGTCTATTGATCCAGTCAGTTAGAATGACAGCGTTAAATAGTTCAGTCCTATCAGGCATTTGGGGGCATTGTCTTTCCACGAATTGTATTTTCCTGGTGTGCTGATACACAGATGGGGGATGAGGGGGAAGTGTTGATTGTCCACAGAATAGAGAGGGTAACAGATTTGAAATCAAAGAGCATGATGTGTTTCTCTGAGTACAGAGGGAGTTCTTCAAACCCTTAATGAACTTTGTAGATCCTGTAGTAAGGAGGTTAGCTGGAGGAGCTGGTAACTAGAATCAGAGGCAGCAGCTAAGGGTTGAAGTTCTCCCTGCAAAGACAAGTGTTTCCAACTACCTCTATGTTTATCCTGCTTCCTCCCACTTGGTCTTCATAAATGCGGCAGTAGAGACATTTTGATACATCTGTTGGCTGCCAGTTAGGCCTTTGATACATAATGGATAGAGTTGTTTTTACTCATTCAACTTATTTGTGGCATATTTTCCATGTGCCAGAGTTCATTGTTGGTTCTGAGGTTACAGTGGTGTACGAGCAACTTCTCAGCTTTACAAAATGTGCACTCGAGGGCAGTGCTGTATTTCATTATCTTTTATTTGAAGGAACCTAAGCTCCTCTGCTGCAGCTGACGGGGTGTAGCTTGGGCCGAGAGAACAGACAAGGACTCAAGTCCTGTTCAAGTGTTGTCGTCTACCGCCTTTCTCCGTGCCTCAGTTGTTCTCTCTGTAACATTAGGGCAATGTGCTCCATCTAATTACTCAAGAGTCCTTTCTAGTTCTGTCTTTTACGGTCTTGCTATTTCCAAACATTTTAGTGTCGTTGTCTTTAACATGTGCTCTGCCTCTGGCTTAAATCTGTCACCATGAGCCATGTTTAATTTTTTTAAATTAAAATTTAAAATGTTTGGTCAGTATACTATTTGCATATATTATCAGGATATAGTGAAATATTTCAACATGTATGCCCTGCAGCCGTCAAATCATAATCGTAGCATAACCATCACCTCAGACATTGTTTTATATGTGCTGGAAGCATTCACAATCCCCTCTTCAAGCTACAAATTATTGTTAACTGGAGTTATAGCCTACTGGGTTGTTGAACACTGGGTCTTAATTCTCTTATGTTTTATACTTATTACCTTCCTCTTTCTCTCCCTACCCATTCCCCTCTTCAGCCTCTGGCAACTACTGTTCTGCTCTCTACCTTGATGATACTACCTCTCTAAGTTTATTTATTTTTCTTTTCTTTTTTGTTTGTTTCGTAGCTTTGGAGCCTGTCCTGGAACTCACTCTGTAGCCCAGGCTGGCCTCGAACTCACAGAGATCCGCCTGCCTCTACCTCCTGAGTGCTGGGATTAAAGGCGTGCACCAACACCGCCGGGCTCCTAAGTTTATTTTTGTGAGTGAGAAGAAGTAATGTTTCTCTCTCTGTGTCTTTTTTATTTTACGTCACACAATACTTTCTAGAGTTAACTATGTTGTTAGAAATGACAAGGATTCATACTGTTTACTGACCAAATCAAACTCCATTATATATACATACCAATATTTTCTCCCCCCCCCCCCCCCCCCCCCCATCTATCTGTCAGTGGACACTTCAGTTGATTCCTTGACTTGGCAGTTGTGAATAGTGTCTAAATACATAGTGTTTGCTTGTCAATTTTAATATTGTATAGAGGAAGAAAAGTAATTGTGGAAAACTGATATTTCTATATATAGTGATATCGTTTAAAAATTGGTTGGTGTCCCAGTCCCTCTTCTGGAAGTCTTGCTGGGTTGCAGGAGATGGCCGGTTGGTTCAGGCTCTGTATTCTCTATTGCTAGGAGTCTCAGCTAGGTCACCCTCACAGATTCCTCAGTGGAGTTTCCATTGCTCTAGGTTTCTGTCTCATTCCCGAGATGCCCCAAGAGTCCAGTTGTTTTTCCTGGTACTCTAGCCCTCCATCCTCCCCGAGCCTGATCCCTCCTGTTCCCATCCCCATTCCCCCTTCCAGGCCCCTCCCCGCCTCCACCAGCAATGCCCATTCTATTTCCCCTGTGGAGCCTTCACAAGGCATATTCTTAAACAGTTGTGTTATCATATGATAGCATTTATTTGGGGAGGTGTGGTGACACAGAGGCCTCTGGTAATAAAGTTTCTGTTGAGATTTCAGTGATGGGGGCTTGGCTTTTGTAGTATATTCAAGAATACCATGTGACACCTTTTTTTTTTTAAGCTGTGAAATTTGAACATTCAAATTTTAAGAGTAAAGGTTGGGTATGGTAGTGTGCATCATATATAGTCTTAGCCACTCCCCTTCACTGCGGAGTGTATGGGAGCATGCTGAGTCCAGCTTTGTGTGTGTGTGTGTGTGTGTGTGTGTGTGTTCTGAGGATCCACAGTCTGGTCCTCATGCTTATGTGGCAATCACTTTCATTAATGATCCATCTCTCCAGCCTGAAATGTTTATTTTAGAAACACATGTCTACAAAAAGTCTTTGAAATTCCTTTGTGTCCTGTGAGTTGGTTAGTTGCAGGCGAGAGATGTCGTGTCTGTTCTTACCTGCCCTCTAGGAGCTCTCATGATTGTGTAAGAATCTTTTATGTGTGAAACTATAATATAGAACCATTCTGTCATGTGCCTTGCCCGTGAAGTTCAGGGTTGGTACAGCCACCTTTGGTAAAAGTGTGGGAAGACATGGAACTCAGATCTTCACACCTCTCAATGAGTGATTCCAGAAGATGAACTTAGAAATGAAAGCAACACTTTACACTTGTATTCCCTACTTTGAATAAGGTCATAAGAGCTGTTTAGAACAACCCTTCATCAGGATGCTGAAGTGACTTCAGTGCCATTGAATACTGGGTCAGGGTCACGTCCACTGTGTGACAAAACAGGGAGGAAAATGCCTGGGGGGGGACCTGGGAGACAGTGCCACCCAGTGATGATGCATCCAGGATGCTTGGGCAGAGTCTGTCACATCTAAGTCTCCTTTCCCTGGAAAACACAGCAGGGTGTGGGGACCAGGGGCCAGGATGAGGGTCACACCATGTCTGTTTCTAAGTGAATTTGAAAGAACATGTACATAAGACATCTCCCTTAAGAGGAAGGCTATCTCCCACTCTTCCAGGTCTGCTGGAAATGCTCCAGCTGTTATTTCTTCTCTGATCACCCCTAACTATCCACCTATCTCTCTGCCTTGTGTTTTAGACAAAATGGAGAGTCCAGGGTTTTCCACAACCTACCACTTAGAGGCTTTTGAGCTCCGCGTGGTCACCTCTTTACATCTTTCCTCTGTCACCTCTAAAGTGGAGTTGATAAAAGAACCTACCTGATGCATCTTAGTGATAGGAGTTCATTTATGACAGTGTCTCCCATGGGCACTTACGTCATATTCCTCCTTCCTCCCAGTTTAACTTTGCTCTGTTGTCGGATTTAGCTAACTGCCTTGAGTTTGATTTTTGCTTTGTTTTTACATAGTAGGTTTTTCCCCCAGATTTTATTTTATTTAATTGTGTGCGTGTGCATCTGTGTGAGTGCCCTCGGAGACCAGAAGAGGGTGTCAGATAGTTCCATTGTCTTTTTTTTTCCTGTCCATTCTGTCATTTACAGTAATACTACTAAGTACCCTATTAATCTACATGGGTATTGTGTGAACTTGCATCTGTTTGCCCCAGATAGGAGAGTCCTGACCAAAGAAATGATTCATTGAACTTCACCTTGATGAAATCATGAGTTTAGTTAGCACTGTTTATCATAGTGTAGGTGAGGGGTATTTACAGAATCATGGACAACTTAGAAGTGACTATACCAACTCCCAGCAACCTTCACCTAAAGGTTCACCCCCTCCCAACCTTCATGTAATGTTCATGGGCCTAATCCTGTGTATATTGTCAGTGTATAATCACAGCTGCTGGAAGATGTGAGGCTAAAGGTCATGTCATGCTAGGAGTATACACCCCCACACACATATCCACACCCTCCCCCCACATGCACGTGCACAGACACACACAGCTAGATTAAAAAAGAAAACTTTTTCTATTAAATTAAAATTACAGCTATATAGTTTTTTTGAGACAGGGTTTCTCTGTGTAGTTTTGGTGCCTGTCCTGGATCTCGCTCTGTAGACCATCCTGGCCTGGAACTCACAGAGATCTGCTTGGCTCTGCCTCCCGAGTGCTGGGATTAAAGGCGTGTGCCGCCATTGCTCAGCTACAGTAATAAATATATATATCTTTAACATCTAAAAGTGTAGTTGGTAAACTAAATTCTCATTGTTATGTAACCAATCTTAACCAATGTGTAATCTTACAAAATCTTACAAAAGAGAAAACCCTGGTCATTAAGGAGTAACTCCCTATTCTCCCTATACACAGTCATTGGCAAGGGTCTTCCCTTGTTTCTGTCTCTGAATTGCATTATTCTGAATAGCTGACATAGGAAGAATCAAACACTACTTGTCTTTTGGGGACTTAACATAATGTCCTAAAGATTTCTCTATAGTTCCAGGCTAGTCAGGACTACATAGTGAGACCCTGTCTCAAAAGAAAAAAAAAATTAGCTGTTAACCTTGTGCTTAAGTACTTTGCTTAGTGCTATAGTTGAGTTAAGTCATTTAATCTTTTCAGTAGCTCAGCAGAATAAATTGTAGTTTTCTAGTTAACAAAACACACTGAGAAGGGAGGTAACTTGCTAAGTTGAAACGGAGGTGGAATTGCCTTTTGAAGGGTTACCTCTTTTCATGAAGGTTGTAAATGGGTCTCAGAGGAGGACATAGGGAGATGAGGTGGGTCAAGAAGACAGATTCCTTCAAGGAAGGGCTTGGCTCTAAGCAGCTTGCAAGGAGGACAGGGAAATGTGGACTGATGAGGTTCCCCATCACCACAGTTCCAGTAGACTGCCCTGTCTTCATAGATGGGGCCTTTGGTGTCTAAACCACGAGACCTCAGGAGGTAGAGTGAAGACACATGCTCAGCTGTGGTCCTTCCCCGTCCCCTTCAGTGAAGAACATGAGGGAAAAATTAACACGTACCCCAGGACTCTTTGACATGTAGATCAAAACATGTCGATGGTATCTTGCAACTCTGATAATTTCATTGAACCGTGTGAGGCTAAAAATTGATACCTAGGCCTACTCCTGATTCACCACTGTCAGGGTGCCATAGCCAGATAAACCAATATTGAATAATCTCTTAGATATGTCACACTTGAACAGGGAGTGGAAGTCATATTATATTATTTCAGCTGTAATTAGGTGGGAGATAAAAATCGCAATCTGGCAAGTTTGGTGAGAATGTCTTAGCATGCATGTAGCTAGCTTCTCCGGAATGTTTCTTTGTTCCATGCGGAGAAAGGGGTTGACTGCTTTCCAAGTATTGATTGCTGTTCAGGAAGTGGGAGGCGGAGAGATGACTTACGTAACATTCCCAAGGGTGGGTTTCATTTATAAATTCAGTGAAATTAGCCGAAATCTCCCTGAAGTTAATGGCAGCGAAAATGCAATATTGTGTATTTAGCTGAATATAGCCAGTTTCCTTACTCAGCCCTTGTTCCTTGGGTCGTGATAGTGTTGCACTTGTATCTTCTCCTTCCCTGTGAACTGGCTGAGGCCCTTGTTATCTGAGAATGAACGACTGATTGAGGCCGGCACTTGTGGGTGGACAGGACAGTGTGTCCTGTCAGTCCTTTGGTGTGTATTGCTGCCGTCCATCCAGATGACTAATCTTGAATACAAACAGGTAATGGGAATCAAGGCGTAAATGACACATTGTATTGGATGGGGCCAGGGAACCCAGCCGTAGCCCGGAAATGAAGGGAATTGTAGAGAAACAGGTTGGGATAGGTAAAATGCTCTCGGCCTTCAGCACAGAACTCCTTGCATGGCGAACGCTTTGGGGCACAGCACTTGCTTTCTCAGTTTGTGGTGGAGTGAGCATGAAATCCAAGAGTAAAACCTGGTTATGCCACTGGTGGTGGTGTGTCCTCTACTAGATGGCTGGAGCATGAGGAGGTAGTCTCACGTGGGGCTAACATGTTAAAGCATATATGAGATGTTTAAAGTGTCCATGTTCTATGGAGAGGGTGTGGTTTGTTGCTCTTTCCCTCTCTCCATCCCCTTCCCTTACTTCTTCCCTGTCCGCCTCTCTCTCTCCTCCTCTTCATCTCCCCCCCTCCTTCCTTCTGCATAGCGTTTTGTTGTTGGCATTTAATAGGTTCTTTGGTGGTGGCATTGAACCTGACATCGTGCTCATGTTAAATATACATTCTGCCACCAAGCGACCCTCGTGGTGATTTTCAGTCGATTCTTGGCATATTGGTGTTCATGGATTATTATTATTATTATTATTACTATTATTTTTGGTGTGTGATTCTGTTAAAACATGTAAGTGTCTTTTGGCATTTGAATGTTACTGAGGAGGAACTTCGTGTGGGTGTTGAAACCGTTCAGCCAAAACCTCTATCGTACTATCTGTGAGGTGTGTTCTTGTGTCACTGTCCTCACCTGGCAAAAGGATTTCCCCCCACAGCACTCAGAAGAGCCAGTGGGAGCATTCTTGGCTACCTGGGGCCTGTTTTCAGGTGCCAGTCTCTTGCCTGCCACCGAGTTGGAATCAGTGGTTCGCGTTCCTGCCAGCTGGACTGTTGGGAAGTACTGTGCGAAGTGGGGGGTGGTGGCTGTGCTGAAGGTGGTTGTCCTCTTTTCCTGAAGTTTCAGCTTCCTCAGAAGGCTTTCCCTCAGGCCCTTCGGAATTTCACTGATAGTGCACTTCAGAAAACAGGCATTTCCAGAGAACAGTAGAAGGCTGGTATTTCCCCTTCTAGGTCAGTTGCTTTTTCCTCCTTGCATTGTACAATCTCCCTCTGCCCCCATCTTTCCTTCCCTCCTCCTCTTTTCCTCAATCCTCCTCTCCCTCCTCCCCTCAGATAGACTTACAAGGACTTATTGACACCATTGAAACCTTGAGAGCAAACGTATAAGTGGTTTGTTTACGAACCCAGGCAGTTGCACTTTAAATGACAAACCGTTTCCCAGAGGCAGGACAGGTGGCCACTTGGAAGGAGCTAATGGCCAGCTGGTGTTAGAGTGACTCACAAAAGGAAATGTGACATCACTTGCTGGCCCCTGGGAGTAAGGAACCTTGTGTCCACAGGTTGGAGCACTGTGGGAGGATTCAGTGTTTGGACTAAGAAACTCAGTGAGTAGCCTTACTGTCACCCTGGCCGATCATCATCGTATGACCCCCTCCCCCACTAAAGCGTCCAGACATCTTTCCACGTGTGTCCATAAGCTTTGCTTCCATTGTTTGACCTGATGTTTAATGACCTATTTATCAAGAGCAGTTTCTTTTATGCTATTAGCAGATACCTAAAAGTGGGAGTGGTCAGGTTGGGGATCTCGGATTCAGAGGGAAATTTCCTTGACTTTGAGGTAATAGGGGTGTGTGTGTGTGTGTGTGTGTGTGTGTGTGTGTGTGTGTGTACAGTATATATTCAGTGCCACTGGTCCTGTACACAAAGCTGAATGCTGGAGTAGAGAGCAGAGTTAACATTGATTCTACTCTTATGGAGTTGATCTGTGCATGAGCAGGGGATGTCAAAATAGGGAGGACAGTTGTGGGCACACAAAGGTGGTAGGAGCACAGGAAGGGAAGTGTCAGTTTAGTAGGATAGGTGTGAAAGTGTGTAGGCGATTCCTTGGGCCAAGTGGCTTTGGAGGAACATGGGAACTTCTCCAGACAGATAAGAACATAGACCACCATGACCTCCTGGAAAGAGTTGAGGCTAGGAATCAAATTCAGAGACCTCTGCTTGGTGGGGGTAATTCAGTTCTACCCTCTACCTGCCTGTCATGTGACCCACTTTTTTTTTTTTAAATAAGGAAAAGAAGTGAGAATTCCCACATTTCCTCCTCTTTTGTTTGGCATAGAGGATATACTGCTTAGTTTTCTGTCAACTTGACACGAGCTAGAGTCACCGAGAGGAGGGGACCTTCATTGAGTAAATGCCTCTAGAAGAGCAGGGCTGTAGGCAAGCCTGTGGGACATTTAATTAGTGATTGATGGGGGAGCGTCGAGCCCATGGTGGGTGGTGCTGTTCCCGGGCTGGTGGTCCTGGGCTCTATAAGAAAGCAGGTTGAGGAAACTGTAGGAGGGAAGTCAGTAAGCAACACCCCTCCTTGGCCTCTGCATCAGCTCCTGCCTCCAGGTTCCTGCTTTACTTGAGTTCCTGTCCTGACTTCCTTTGATGATGAGCTGTGATGGAGAAGATAAACTAAATAAATCCTTTCCTCCGCAGTTTGCTTTTGGTCATGGTGTTTCATCACAGCAGTAGTAATCCTAACTAAGTACTTGCAGAGCCTGGAGTGGACATAAATGTTGAATTAGTCAACTATAAACAACCATACACCTTGATAGAAGAATAAGGTGCTCTCTACTAGGAACTTAGTCTTACGGCGGGAATTAACTCAAAGCTATAGATTGGCATCAGGTTACGAAGATTCAGCCTAATAAGTTCGAACTTAATAATCTGTCCCTCTCAACCCAGAAAGGATGTCAGAGGTTTCAGACTTTCTGAGACAGCTCCTTTTTCTATTTCTTCATTCCTTCATTTTATTTAGTAGTAGAGGTGTGCTTAAATAAAAATTTTAAATGCATGGACTAAAGTAGGTTTCTATGCTTTGCAGCACACAACAGAGTAAAGCCTATCAAGCTGTAAGCTTAGCGGGACTGGAGAGATGGCGCTTAGCAGTTAAGAGCATGTTCTGCTCTTCCAGAGTGTCCAAGTTTGGCTCCCAGCACCCATGTTGGGTGGCTCCCTCCAGCTCTACTGGAGCCAGCGTTTTTCTGAGCTTCCTAAGCACTAACTTCGTGTGTGCATACCCACCTCACCCCCTATATACATATTTAAAAATAAGTGTTTAGAGTGACGGCTTAGGGAGCCAAACAACACGGCTTTGTAACTTAGCTTCACTATGAGTTCTTTGACCTTGGGCAGTGTAATTAAAATGAAATGCAGTGTCTTTTTTTCCTTAAATGGAGAACGATGGTGAAAACCATCCCCACAGTGAGTGATTATCAGGAGCATATGAGTGCCGAATGCAAATGTAGCCTCTGGTACATGGTGTAGTGCAAACTGTGTTTGGAGAATTGTCTCACTGAGGCCTCCTGGTTGGTCTGAGTTCTCTAGAACAGCATTTTATGCCTTTTTTTTAGGCAGCAGAGTGGTTTAGGGGATTATTGATTGGTTCACTGATTCATTTACTTTTTTCTTATTTTTGTTTATTCTTTTTTTTAACATTTTATTTTTGCTGTGTGGGGTCATATAATAAAGGTCAGAAAACAATGTGTGGGGGTTGTTTTCTTTTTTTACCGTGTGGGTTCTGGGTTTAAGCTCAAATTACCTAGGCTTTAGCACCAAGCCATTTTGCCAGACCCCCACCCCTCTTTGAGACGGGGTCTAACTCTATACCCCGGATGGGCCTAACGTTCCCCATCCTCCCCTCTCAGTCTCCTGAGCACTGGGATCATAGGCGGTCACCAGTAGACCTGGCGACAGGACCTCTTAAAACTGCACACCACAAAGGCTTTGAGTTAGGCCAAGATAGAGTTATCTCAGTTGTTAGATAATTCCTCCTAAAACAAAATCCTTGGATGTCACACAAAACGTAAAAAGTCACTGGAAGGTAGATGCACAGCAGGCACCTATAATACATGCACTTGAGTGATGTGTGGTGAGTGCTCCGGGGGGTCTTACAGACACACGCAGTTTGGACTGCATGCTGTAGCAGCCTCCAACCCAGTGAATGCCACAACCGACTCCCCTTACCTTACCAAAGGAAAGGAAAGCCTCCTTTCTCTAGCTCAGGTCTGGGGAAAGAATGGTTAACAACAACAGAAAACCTGTTAGGGCATATTCTCCCTACTGTAGCCAAATACCAAGGGGAAAACCCATCTTCTAGTCCCCTAAGACTCAGCTGTAACAGCAGAAATTTGATCATCTATGCTGCCTCTTGGAAACAGGCAGCACACTTAAGTTCCCCTGTTGGGAGATGTTAACAGAACCGAGCAGGGCTCTGATGTTCATTCCGCACTTGGCAGAGAAAGGCGCTGCTGTGGACGCTGCCAACGGGAATCAGGGTTCCAGCCAAGCAGTGTGAGGTCAGCCCTCTCTTTCCCCCTCTTCCTCCTGGTGGTGGTACATTTAAGGGGAACCTGACCCTGTACCCTCGGATGAAGGAAAGGTGGCAGCGCTAATGATCGCCCCATGTTTTGTGAGTATAAAGGTCTCCGCAGAGTGGAGTCCAGGCAGGGAGCTGAACTTTCATTCAGAATCAGAGGCAGGCAGGAAGACTGTGTCCTCTCCCGCATTGTAGTGTCGTCGTTGGGGCCTAAAGGGAAGCAGAGTCCACAGCCTTCCATCTTCATCCCTGAGAAATAAAAATGTTCAGGATCAAACAACACAAACAATCCTTAGGAACCAGGAAAAAAAAATCACACCATGTATGAGAACAGCCGGCAGCAGACACAGTGGAACTGAGATGAATCACATGCTAGAATTCCAGCAAGGGTTTTAAAGAAGCTATCCTCAGAGTGCTTTGGAAAGCTATGTAGTTACTTAAAACAACAAAAATATAAGAAATCTCTGCAAAAAGTTTGTGGTCCCAACACCGGGGAACTTTGGGGGTAGGTGATGTCAATACTGTAGACCTTGATTATGTCTGTATGTGTTATACACACTGAATTAAGTACTTACAATGGGCCCTTCTACCTGATTACACCTCAGAACTACTTGGGAGCATTCTCTTTATCTACGGAAGTTCTGGTTCAGAAGGTCCAGAATAGAACTGAAGCTTTCCCCTCCATCCTTCTCTCCTTCCCGTTTGCTCCCTCCATCCCCGCCTCTTTCCACCTCTTCTCCCTCTCCTCTCCCTTCCCGTTCCCCGTCCTACCATTTCTCTCCATCTCTCGATTAAGTCCGAGGTGATTCTGTTGCAGCTGGTGGCTCCCGGGGAACTTGGGATCCCCACAGAAGAACACAGGCTGGTTGTGAATTCTTCAGACTATAAATCTGTTAGCAGCCCGTGCAGATAGAAACTTGTTCTAGTAAATTATGAATGACCAGATAAGTACTTGCAGAATAAACAGAATGCATAATTAGAATCCATTAAGTGTGCTATCTCTACTTGGAAATGAATTTTGTGAGTTATTCTTTGTTGGATCAGGTTGTGAGGGTTGTAGTGTAGCAGCTTGAGAGGTGTTGATGAGGAGGCTGGGTCGTAAGGCTGCTCTGGTGTGACTATATCCTTCTCCAGTCCATCTCAGGACACCGTCATCTTCATGGCTGGTGACTGCCATGTGGGAGCTGCACTGAGTTGGCATTTTTGATTTCCCTTATCCTCTCTGGGGCTGTGCTTCTGGCTGGCATTCCACTCTCCACAGCCATCCCAGCCTGAAGGCCTCTGCCATTGACCTCACCTCACCTCAGGGGCTATAATGCTGCCTTGTAGACTGCATTTTTCAGCATCACAAAGATAACTCATGTACTTTCTCACTGGTCTGGGAAATCACTGTGAATCATTCATTATACAGTGGGTGCTGGTTTTGGAGTGGGGGTGCTATCTTTTTGGTAGAGACACTGTCTTTAGCTGAGATGTCATCTTTGGGGCTAAGGAGTTGCCTTTGTGGTGGAGGCTCTGTCTTTGAGGTTCTTTTTATGTATGTATTACAGCCCTGAAGGCAACCAGATAACTTCCCGAAAGTAGAACTTGTCAGAATTAGATTGGGGATTAGGAAGAAGTATGGCCATTTATGTCTCACCTGAACTAGGTCAGGTACCAACCTTCCTCCTAGTCCTAGAAGGAAAGTCATTCTTTAGACCTCGTGCCAGATTGCAAACTAGTCATGGCTAGGAGTCGGGGTGACATTCCTGGAAGCTCCTGTTTGAATTCACACCTTTGGAAATATTGTGTTTGCTTTTTCTTCTATTAAGGCTTGGATGTATGAGAATGGCCCCAGGCAGTAGAACTTCTGAATTCAATCATGGGTCCTCCTGATTTAGCCAAAGCAAGTTCTTATCCTTGGGTCACTCCTGGGGTCTGTAGCCCTCCTTAGTACTCATTGCTTACTTAGCTGGTCTTAGTTGTTACTGTGTGTATGTGTGCTGCAGTTAACCATCATCAAATGACTCACATCAGAGGAGGTCACACAGTTATAGCTTCTAATCCTGTTGATCTTTTGGTGGAGGAGCTGTTTGTGGGGGGAAAAATAAACATTAAAAATCTTCCGTCTGCACTCAGGCAATAACACTTGAAACATTTGCACATATATGTCTCCGAGCCCTTATGTGGATTGTGGTTTCTAAGAGGGATTAGCTTTTGTTTCCTAGAGTAGAAGCAGGACTAGTAGGAGCAAGTAGAGGGAGATTGTGTTATGGCCAGGCTTATTTTATTTCCTTATTTATTTATTCATTTGAACTCCGTTATTCTGGGTGCTTTCAAAGTGTGTCGTCTAATGTAACTAAAGGCGTTCCAGGAAGATCTGAAGGTGGCATTTTAGGGAGGGCGTGGAAGAACCTCTACAGATGTTTTTATGTTTCATCTCTTGTTCCTTTAACTGATAGAAGCCGCAAATGTACCTGTAGAACCACAGAAATACAAAAAGAAATTTCTTATCCAACTTGCTTTTTTTTTTTTTGTTCAGCAAACCTGGGGTTAGTAACCGGGAGTCCTGGGAACTCAAGGTTGGCAAGGAATACCAGTGCATATAGCAGTGTCTTCATCTCTTCTTGTCTCCTGGTTTGAGATGTCTATGTCTGTAGGAGCCATCTTTTCCTCTGTGAGTTCTAAAGCCTGGTTCCTATCGCATGTACTTTTCAAAGCCATTTTCAGCAACTTGAGGGTTGGAAGCAAGTAGCCAATTCACTGCTCATAAATCCCTTCTCTTTCCCAAGGGGTGGGCCAACATTCCTGCTCATGATGAAGTATCTTTCATTAAAGCCAAAAAGTGAACTCAGAACATGGCTGTTTTTGAGGATCAGTCATAATTCTTTACCCTATTTGTTCTTCTGTGGCTGAGATAACTTGGCTTGTTGGGAAACGTGATGAATGGGACTTGTAAAACGCATTGCTTAGCTCTTGAGTAGGTCCAGGTTATCCAGCTAGTATGGCCACAGACAAATCAGCAATGGCTACCAGCCCTGTGGCAATCTTAACGGACAGAAGATTTCTGTCCTCTGATCCCTGAGCCGTGCCATCTTCTGGTCCACTTAAGTTTTCCAGTTGTATTAATGGAATAGTTGTTTTTGTTTCAAATGGTCTTCAGTGTCCTTTGAAATTTCCATTGTACGTTTTATAATTCTGAGAAAATCCTTAGTTTGGATTGAAGCTTTGGCCCCTGAGTCCTGGTGGAAGCAGCAGCTGATAACAGCTGCTCCTCTTTTATACACACCATTCCTTGAGACACTGGGTCTGAAATACCATCCTATTTGCATTACTGTTGCGTTATTTTAATCTTGTTGGTTTAAAAAATTAACCTTTAATGTTATCGTATGTGTATAGGTGTATTGCCTGTATGTGTGTCTGTGCACCATGTGAGGAGGACAGAAGAGGACATCAGACTCTCTAGCACTGGAACTACAGTTATGAGCCTCCACATGGGTGTTGGCAAAATGAACCTGGGTCCTGTGAAAGAGCTACTAGTGCTCTTGACCCTGGTGAGCTGTCTCTCCAGGTCCATTTCATTATATTAAAAAAAAAATCTTTAATTTCATACATACACACAGTTTATTTTGACCATGTTGATCTCCCTATTTCCCCCCAAATCTATTCCCCCTTCCCCTCACTTCTTCCCAACTTCTCCTTTTTTTTTTTTTTTAAATAACTGTTACGTGGAGCCATCCACTGAGCATGGCCAACCTACCAGGGGCCACACCCTTAAAGAAAATCAACCTTCTTTCTCCCAGGGGCCAGGAACTGTCAATAGCTCCTCAGCTATGAGTGGAGGCTCTTGAGCCCCTCCCCTTTCCATGTTGGAATGGGGAGTGTCTTGCTCTTTTGCAGGCTACTGCAGCTGCTGTGAGTTCAGTTGAGTGTAACATTGGTCCTGTTGTGTATCAGAGACCCTGCTTCGGTTCGGTTCTCCTTGGCCTCTGGCTCTTTGAACTCCCTCTTCAGAGATGCTCTTTGGGGAAGGGGTGTGATCCAGATGTCCCGTTTATGGCTGCACATGCCACAGACACACATTCTCTGCATTTTGACCAGTTTTGAATTTCTCTGTTAACCACTGCTTTGTTCTAAGCCTTGATGCTCAAGCAGTATTTGAATATTTAATGATGCCCAGTGAAACGTCTTGTGTTCAGTGAGCAATCGGTATAGCATTTTCAAATGTTTGGGGGAAAACCTTGTGCTTTGTGGTATTTTTTTTTTTTTTTTGGTGGTTGCTGTGAGTATTGCTGATTTCTGTGTGTTAGTCAGGTTTTGAGAGCACAGATCATTCATGTCAGTTCTCGTTGACCCTGGTTCTTCCTTTTCTCTGTGTGAAGTATGAGTTATGCTCCCATATGGAGACTGGCTGCATGGTGAGCCAGTAAATATTAAGCACCGACTGGCAGCAGAGATAGGGTAGAAATGAATGGAAAACGTAACTCTTGTGTTTGTAGACTTCATTGTCTAATTGAAAAGTTACCTTAAAAATAATTCCACAGTCCCATAACCCGTAAAGATCATTGGCTGTCTCATGTGGTGGCTCTCCGGGGTTCGTGTGCTTACCCCGTCACTTGGAGAACTTGTTAAAATACAGAGAGTGGGGGCAGGGCTGGAGAGATGCCCCAGAAGCCAAGAGCACTGACTGTGCTTTCAGAGTAAGTGGGCTCCATTCCTAGCACCCCCATGGCATGGTGGCTTATGGCCTTCTGTAATTCCAGTCCCGTGGAGTCAGATGCCCTCTTCTGCTCTCCAGCGATCCTGCATGGCTGTGGTACCGGGGCATACCTGCTGGAAAAACACCCATGTGCATAAGATAAAAATAAAGGTTTTAAAAAGTTAAAAGTACAGATAAGTGGGGTCTTGTTTTCATGGGTTTTTTTGTTTGTTGGTTTGTTTGTTTTGACTTTTTTAGTCCAAGTAATGAGACTTTGCCCTCTCTGTTCTTCTTTTGTGGTCCTGGACATCCAACCTAAAGTCTTTTTACCTGTTCAATGGATGTTAGTCCCACCTTCCCTGTCCTTTCTAGAAAGCTCCAGAGGCCATATTTGGAGAAGCACTTGTCTAGTGAGTGGTTCTCAACACTGACCATGAATTGAAATGACCAATGCCACTACACATTCCAGACGAGTTAAGTCAGGAAGTTGGGATCGTTGCTATGGGGGGGGGGGGGAAGAATGTTAAATCTAGAGATTCAGGATGCACTGTTGGGCTCTCGAGGTGTAGAGTATAGAGGATTTTAAAAAGTGCTGTATTCTGTCAAGGCAGTGTTGTGGACAAGTTGGCTTTTTTTTTTTTTTTTTTTTTTTTTTTTTTTTTTTTTTTTTT
>CABHPQ010001287.1:30423-50596 GCA_902168405.1 Peromyscus aztecus
TTTTTTTTTTTTTTTTTTTTTTTGCTGCCTCTGGGGACAGTATGATGAGCTTGTTAGCTCTTAGCCACAAGTCAGCATGGGTTTCCACTCAGCAAGTGACCAGAGAGTGGGACTGAGATACTCACCATCAGCGGTGTTACAAACACCGTCTGACCACCTCTTCCTTTTGCTGCTTTAGATAAAGTGCCCCCCAACCCCCCCATCCTGTGCTGGCTAGTCTTATGTCAGCTTAATACAAACTAGAGTTATCTGAAAGGAGGGAACCTCAACTGAGAAAAAAATGCATCCATAAATCCAGCTGTAAGACATTTTCTTAATTAGTGATTGATGGGGGTGGGCCCAGATCATTGTTGGTGGGGCCATCCCTGGGCTGGTGGTCCTGGGTTCTATAAGAAAGCAGGCTGAGCAAGCCATGGGGAGCAAGCCACTAAGCAGCACCCCTTCATGGCCTCTGCATCAGCTCCTGCCTCCAGGACCCTGCCCTGCTTAAGTTCCTGTCCTGACTTCCTTTTGATGATGAACAGCAATATGGAAGTGTAAGCCAAATAAACCTTTCCTCCCCAACTTGCTTTTTGGTCATGGTGTTTCATTGCAGCAGTAGAAACCTTTAAGACATCCGCTCCCCACCCAGTGTGTGTGTGTGTGTGTGTGTGTGTGTGTGTGTGTGTGTGTGTGTGTGTGTGTGTGTGCACATTAATGGAGTATAGATTAGTGAGAGATTGAACCTGAAGAAATTACTACCACTTTTATGTTTGATTTCTGTAAACGTTTTCCTCTTACAAAATGAAGTATTGTGCATTGTTATTACTGGTCAACATATATGAGTACAAGTACAATCTTAGGAGCATTGGTCCATGCGTCTTGGGTCTCCCAGACTCTAGCAATGGGCCTAACACATTGTGCTTGCTCAGTCAATCTGTGTTTGTTGAAAAAATTGGAAAGGTCATCTTTCCACATCAAGTTTGTACATTGCTGCTCACTCCCCAAGCTTTCCTAAGAATGCTGCTGACTTTGTTTTTCAAAGGACGCAAGAATCTGGTATTAAACTAAAGGATTATTTTTAAAAATTGTAAGAGATGTGGGGTAGTGACTGGAGAGAAAGTTCAGTGGTTAAGAGCACTTGTTGCTCTGGCAAAGGACCCTAGTATGGTTCCCCATTTTTGGGTATCTCATAACTGCCTGTAACTCCACCTCTAGGGGAATCCTTCTGATTTCTACAGTCACTTGCAGTCACATGCATAAACCCACACACAGGCACATACAAACATACATAACTAAAAATATTTTTAAATTCTAGATGTAAAAATAAAACAGTAAATTTAACAAATACTAGATATAAATTCAGCATAGGTATTTGTCCTCCACAAAAAGTCTTTCCCTCAATTCCAAGTGATGGTGAGCCACATCAAATTTTAAGTCTTGCTGTTAAATTTTATTTTTAATTTTATTAAGTTACATTGATCATAAAGTCACATGGACTGAAACAATGAGCCTGTGTTTTAATTCTTGGAACAGCCACAGCCTTGGTTATAATGAATTTCATAGGGCTCAGAAGTTATAAAGATCTGGTGCTTGCTAAAAATTTGACTTTTCTTTCTAAATGCCTATTGAAGGGAAATGTCTATCGTGGATTTTAAGAGCATTGCTTTCTACCACAGGTTCCTTACAAGTGAGATGCAGCTGGTTTACTGGATATTTGGCCCAGGGTAAAGAGAAGGACCAGTAAAGAAACCTCTGATCAGACCATTTGATGCTAATTTCACAGGTGGCTGATCACTGTGTGCTTGGCTGTTGTTATTTATGGATGGACCAAATGAAGTGTCGTCGTAAAAGCAGCAAAGTTGGGTCTAGGAACAAGTGGTCATTGGTGAGTGTCATTGCTAGAGTTAAATGAGACCCATTAGTGGGTGTGATGATTTCCACCCTCTTCTGTGCACCCTTGAGTTCTTTTGAAATCAAACAATAAAACAGATGGAAACAACCACTGATCTCTCCCACTCTTTAAGCACTGTGAGTTGATAGGATTTTAATCAGGTTGTTTTAGATACTGACTTCAGGCATCATTTAAAGAGCCATCCGTGGAGCTGTAAATTAATTAGAACCAGATTTGTGAAGGATTTGGTCATTTTCTCCTCTTCTCTCTCCTATTCACTATCTCACCAGTGGGGAAAGGAAGGCCTAGAAGGGTCGCATAGCCACCAGCTCAGTTTCGTTGTTAGTGCCGAGCCAGGGACTGGAACCTGGATTTCAAATTTCTGTTATTTCTGCTGTATTAGCTGGATAAGACTTTTGTTTGTTTATTTTGGAGACTGGATCATTGTATGTAGTCCAGTCTGGCCTCTTAACTGCCTCCTTTTGCCTTAGCCTTACAAATGCTGGAATCACAGATGTGTAAGCTTGTAAAATCATCTTTGGTTACGAGATTTTGCTCTGAAATACTTGGCTGAAAAATGGCCCTGCTGTGTGTGTGTGTGTGTGTGTGTGTGTGTGTGTGTGTGTGTGTGTTTCTTTTAAAAGGAAAAACTAGTGTTAAATTCTTCCTATTGTTAATATGTCGGTCAACTACAGTTTTAGGAATAGTGACCTTAGAAGAGAAATGTGGTTTATTGAGGCGATGTGGCCAAAGAGAAGCAGAAAGCAGTAGTTAGCTGCTGAGTGTGGGTGGGAGGTGCCTGCAGATAATATCTGCAAGCATTGGGTACTGTGAGTCATGGTTTGGCTCTGAGTACAGCTCTCCTAAGTTTCGAGTTTTACTATCTAATTATCCTTCCCGGACTAGCATGTTTCTTAGAGTATTGCTCTGTGTGCGTGAGTGAGTGTGAGTGTGAGTGTGAGTGTGAGTGTGTGTGTGTGTGTGTGTGTGTGAGAGAGAGAGAGAGAGAGAGAGAGAAGCGTGAGCGCGGGCTAGGGCTGACTGAACCCAGGGCATCCTGTATGCTAGGCAGGTGCTCCTCACTGACTCCCTCCTTTTCTACCAGGTTCTTTATCGTATTACTTATAATCTGATTGCAGAGATACTTTTTGTGTGTTTGCCTTTCTCTCATTTCCTTTCCACTTGTTTAGCACACCAGGCTCTGGAGTTTGCTCAGGGCAGCCGCAAGTGCCTTTGGTCATTCATGAGAGGATTCTGCCAGAGGACTTGCCAATTCCCCATCTGTTGGATGCAACAGATTGGAGCAAGCCTGGGGGACCTGATTAAAGATGCTGGTTCTTTGGCATGACTTCTGTAGGTTCAGTGTTAGTAGGTCTAAGATGAGGGGCCTCATTGTACTGAGTGTTCAGTCTCATTCAGAGCTGATGGATTTTACGTGGTTTCTTACCCAGAGAAAGATTGATTTCAGGCTACCGGAAATTTATCTGTATTGTAGCCATCAAATCTCACTTATTCTCCTTAAAGGTTTTAGTCTTAGATACCCCTCCCCCTGGCCAGAGGATTCTTAGTTTATAATCTTAGGCTTCCATTGGTATGCATTCAGGAACTGAAGGATAATTTTCTTCTTGATTATTAAAAAAAAAAGCTAATTGACATAGGAAATCTGTGATTAAAGTCAATCATACTTCATGTTATGACCAAGTATCACTTAGAGAGTGCTCCCTATTGGAAAGGAGTTTATGACATGTGCCGTGTGTTTGTACAGTTGATCGCATTTTGTGTTTGTGTGCGCGTGCGCGTGTGCACGCCTCCCTTCCAAGAGGAGTTCTCTGGTCTGGAAAGGCTTTGTTGAGTCCCCAGGAATTATATAAAAAGAGCTAAAATGTGTTGAGCTCAGCAGTAAGATCCTAAGTGATTGGGGTTTGCTGTGTATCAGCATTGCCTTAGACTTGTCTCCCCTACTGCAGGCCCTCCAGTAACTTCTAGAATGGGACAGGGACCAACTCTGCAGCACTTACTGTTACTGGGCTCTCTCTGCTCCTTACTGTTGTAACCAAGAGTTTGGATTACAGGTGTTCACCATACATCCATGCCTTACTCCTATTCTAATTCACGATGATTCACAGGCTGTGGGGCTCCCTGGGCCTGCCCGGCTTTCTTGTGTGTGTATGATCATCTCTTGACCCCTTGAGAAAGTTTACCCCCCCCCCCATTTCTATTTTTGCTTATCTAACTTGGAATCACCAAACCTGCTGTAACTTGAAGCTCTGCTGCCCCAAATGGAGCACTCCTTGGTTTCACTGAGTATGTTTGAGGTCCATGTTGCACTCCGTTCTAGAGAGGGGAAGGATTTCACAGTGGTTACTATAAGAAACCAGCGCAGGGAGTGCAAGCTCCTGATAATTTCAAAGGTGTTTCTTTCCGGTCTTCATAACCACAGAGGTTTTGCCAAGTTGGATGCTGGCCATCCTTTGGTCAGGCCGTGGCTCCCAGCTGGCAGATTACCCACTGGGATTCAGTTTCCTTGGCTGATGCTGTCTGTTGTGCGCCTACCAATTTTTTTTCCCCTAGCCTCTTGGGCCTTTTCCGAAGCAGGAGAGATGGTAGTAGGCTCTACCCCCTTGTTCTTTTCTTTTGGATAGGCCATTGATGTTAGGGAAGGACCTGTAAAATGAAATCGTGGCAAGCCTAGGGCATAAAAACGCTGTTAGCAAGCTTGAGGCATATCAGAGAGATTGGACCTGAGAGGAGCATTTACTGCCTTTCTGCTTTTGAACATCATCTCTCCGCCCCCCTCCGCTTTCTTTGTCTGTGTTTGAGGTCTGGGAATTTATCTTGACTTTAAGAATGGCCTGTTTTTGAACATTTGAATAGGCAGCACCGTTCAGCAGGGAATACATGTGCAGACTGAGATGTCTCTTAAAGCCAATTTGTAGTACAAGTCATCGCAAATGATTTCTTGAGCTGCTGATGCATTTCCGCTTTAGAGTCTCTGCCTGGATCTACATGTTCATCTCCTGTAGGAGCCAATGGTTTGCTTTTATGATCCTGACAGGAGAGCCCACCCTTCCCTCGACCTTTTAACTGCTACCCCTAGATATTGGAGCGTGCTTTCTAGGGCAAGTAACCGTTAACTACTTCCAAATGACAGCTGCATCCCAGCCCCTCAGATTTGGAAAGAAGGAGACTCTTTGATTCCAGCCTTGCTTGGTCAAGATACTGTGGGAAGGATCGAGTGGCCCTCCACATTAGATGTGGAGAGACCCAGTCAGATGGATGAGTGAAGTCTCAGGGGGAAGGGAGTTTCCAACTGTCAATTGTAAAAAGCAGAGGAGCGGAAGTGGGCACGCCTAGTCAGGAAGCTAATTGTAATTGATAGCTGCTGGGAGAGTGAACACCCCCTACCAGCACCACCACCACCACCACCATCACTACCACCACCACCACCCCACCACTACCATCACTACCACCACCACCACCACCACCACCACCACCACCACCACCACCACCACCACCGCCAGAGTGACACTGGGTATAACAGCCATACTCCAGGGCAGGCCCCATACTTAGGTGTAGTTGCAAACACACATGGCACTCCATGATTTTTTTTTTTTTTTAAGAGAGAGAAAAAGCATGAACTTGGGTGGGTATGGAGGTGGGGAAGGGTCTGGAAGGAGTTGGGGAAGAGGTAAGGAAATGATTAAAATATATTGCATGACATTCTCAAATAGTAAATAAGAACATTTAAAAGAAAAGAAAAATCTAACGTCTGGGTGTGGTTTTCTTCCCACCATGCAGAGGACACAGCTGGAGGAGAGATTACCTTTCTCCGTGGACAGCTTTGTCTTTGTGGAGGGAAGGAAAAGGGGTAGATGAAACTGCCTTTGGTTATGCTCAACAGTTATGTTGGAAGATTACACATTAGAGGCTTCTGGTGTGTGTCTCTCCTGCCTTTTGCTTCATTGGGCTTTGCTGCTGTTTTCCCTTTGGTGACCTGAGGGACCTCTGAACTTCGGTTGATTAGAGCATACAAGCTCCGATAGGCTCTGAAGAAGCGGCATCTGGAAGGGGTTTTTTGATGTCAAATATCTGTTGTTTCTTTCTGAGGAATCAAGCAGCTGGGAGATGCACAACAGAGCCAACGGGAGCCGGGGTAGTTGTTGCTTGTAAGTGCGGAGAAAGAAAGCAGCAGATCCTGGTAGATGTTCGAGATGTTCAGCTTATGCCTTTAGAGGATAGGGACTTGTCTCTGTATGGTTCTCCTCATCACCCGGGAAGAGGAGGGAGGGAGGAGGTGTGCTGACTGGTTTTGAACTGCAGCATGCGAGTCAGCATTTCATTCAGTTCACTAGCTGACTAATTATCATCACAAATCTTTCTTGTTCTTAATCTTCCAGGTGCTGGGATACAGGATATGTACAAACTCCTTCCAAATCCTTGCACTCAGGATTCTTTGATGCTAGATAAGGGATGATGCTGAAGACAGATTCATAATCATGATGGTGGTGAATAAAATACGGCATTAGCAAAAGCAACAACAGCAAAGGGAAGGGAGTGAAATTGGGAAGATCCTGAAATTTCAGTGTGGTCATGGAAGGTGGCCTTAAAAGTGACCCTAAAACAATTAACTACCATGAGGGAAAAGGTGGAGGTTTTTTTTTTTTTTTTTTTTTTTTTAAATATTGAAAAAAACCTTTCAGTTTCTGGAATGTAAGCATGCACAGAGACTTCAGATATTTTTGTCTTTGAAGGGCATCTTACGTCATCGCACCCTTACTTGTCTTTGGCTGGTCAACCCTAGCTGGTTCAGAGTTCGCCAGTATAATTGATTTCAACGTGTTCAGTGCTAAGACAGTCTTAGTTGAAGGGGCTGCTTTTTTCAAGTTGGTATAAAACTTTCCTGTGTACCTTAAAAGCTAGCCAACTTCTTTACGTAGATGTACAGTAGTTTTTATTAGTTGGTTAGGTTTTTGGAAATTAAAGTTCTCCTCACAAATTGAATCAAACAGAGTAGTAAACTCTATAAAGAGTTTTTTTTGTTTTTTTTTTCTCTGCAGAGTGGAGTGCTGGTGGCCACGGACTTGGCTGTGGGTGTTTGACTGCATAACTTGGTGTGTGGATTTGTGCTGTTGGAAGGGTTGGATGGCGTAGTATAGCTCCCTGGATTACCCTCGAGAACAGGAATTAAAACAGCCATCTCTTTCTTTAAAAGACAATATAATATAAAAAGACATCAGCCTTCGTGTATCATGAATCTACAGTGTGCTTGGGCATTTTGCCATGGTTCCTCATACTGATCACATTGATGGCAGAAAATCCTCTTGGTTTTATACGTAAAAGATGGCCTTCAGCTTGTGATCCACCTATCTCACCCCTCCTGAAGGATGACGTTGTAGCTGTGAGGGTCTTGAGTTTGGATCTCCACAGCCCATGTTCCGGTGGAACCCTGAATGCGTGCTGGCCAGCTAGTCTTGTCTACTTAGTGAATTTTGACACATTTTAAATCAAAAGTGGAGGTAGATGAGGAATGACTTGACCTCTAAACATGTACCTTGTATGTGCACACCTGCACCCCCATGTGCACTCACAGGAAAACACAAACACTCACATAGACACACATACTCAAAGTATGACCAAATACTTTTGGCGTATCTCACTTGAAACAGTATTAAAATAATTTGTATTCTCGGAGTGTATTTTGGTGTCACGTGTATGTTTTATTGTAGGTATAGTACATGTGTTCTAGAATAGCAATTTTTGTATGTTTCATGCTCTAAAAAGTTTGCAGAACAAACATGTCAGATGATGGCTGACATCACTTTACACGTGAAAATATCACCAGCCTGAAGTTGAACTTGTGGTCCGAATCTTCTCTTTCTGCCTTGTCACAACGCTCTCTTGTGGTTTTGCAAGGCTTTGGTCTTCCAGGTGTTTGGTGTTCACATTCATTTGCTCCCAAACCTTGCTCTCTATCCAGAGGTAGGAACACACCTCCAGATTATCAGGGTCAGTGTGGATGAGCTTCCCAAAAACATCTCTACATGATCTATTTAGGAAGAGAGCCAAGGAAAGATGAGTTTAGACACCTGTCTCTCATTGCTGAATATGTAGAGCCTAGATGCTCTTTTTCTCAGTGGAGAAAACAAGTTTAGTTTTGTGAGCTCTCCAGAAGCAGCGTTGGGATTTCTTCTTTAAAGCACTCAGGATGATGGAGAGTGATCTGGGAAGAGAGTTCCAGTCTTCACTGTGCGCTAGGCAGGGAGTCCTGAGTTGTGTAAGGTTGGAGAAGGTTAGGGAGCAATCAGCTTGCCACGTAGATACATTTTTCTCTGCCCCTGGATGTGATGTGACCAGCTATTTGAAGTTCCTGCCTTGACTTCCCTTCAGTGATGGACTGTAGTCTAGAATGGTTTTGTTTTTTTTTTAAGACACAGCAATAGAAATGTAAAAGTGACCTTGGAGTTGGTATATGGGAGACAGTGACTATGACAAGGGAAGCTAGGCCACCCTGTGTGTAGTGTTTGGGGGTTGCTGGCCATGTGCGTTTGGATTGGGTTTCAGGATCATTTCCTTTAGTTCCAGTGGTGTGTACATTTGTCACCTGTCTTAACAGCTTCTGGAGCTTTCTGGTGTAAGAATATGTATGGTGTTGGAATCTAGCTGGTCCTCCAGCCACAATACCTGCAGCAGCCTTTCCCCTCTCAAAAAGAAGCAGTCACCCTACCAAGACATTGTCTGTGAGTCTATACCTTAGACGTCCAGGTTCCAGGAGTCCTCACCTGGAGATCAAAGGAGTTATTGGTGGCCACGCATCCTGCTTCCCAACTCCTCCTGACTCTTGCCAGGGAATCTGAGAGCAAGCCCTGTGCCCTGTATCCACCCCACATCCTCAGAGACGTATTAGAAAAACCTTGGACTTCTGCTTTGTGGGCCCTGATTTCCTCTCTTCAGAGCCACTGCCACCCTGTTGTCTGTCTGTCTGTCTGTCTGTCTGTCCATGGCATTAATAACTAACAAACTCCAAACCCCAGCAGTCTGTCTTAGCGTCCCTTTTCAAGCCCTGAGACTTTTACCTGGGACTAGGGTGTGGGACTGTCCTCTTATAGGCAGCTGTTTTGGCCTCAAAGGACAGACTTTTTTTTTTTTTTTTGAGACAGGGTTTCTCTGTGTAGCTTTGTGCCTTTCCTGGAACTCGATTTGGAGACCAGGCTGACCTCGAACTCACAGAGATGTGCCTGCTTCTGCCTCCTGAGTTCTGGGATTAAAGGCATGTGCCACCACCGCCCCAAAGGACAGACTTTTCCAAGAGCATTTCACTGGCATTCTTTCCCCCTTGCCCTGGAACCACCCTGAATTAATACCTGATCCGTTCGGCTAGACTTAGCTTTTTGCACAGAAGAAATTGTTCTTGTTGAAGGTGCCAGGAAAACCCAGGGAAAACCTGCTCCCTAGCTTCCTCTCTGTGTGACTTTTTACCTCTCCCCATTCTAAATCTCCAATAAATACTGACCTTTTGGCTAGAGGCCCTATCTTAGAGCATTGTGTGGCAGAGTTGGCTCTGGCTGACTCCCAGGACTGTTAATGACTTCCTTCACTGTCCCTGAATAATTGCTGGAAAAGACAGCTGTGGAGAGACATTTCTCCCAGCTTGTCGGCTCATTAATTTCAGCCTTGGTGAACAGGACGCAAAGGAAGAAGGTGGAAACCACTCTGAAGCAAGTAGGAGGGTTGGGTGGGGGATAAAAATATATGCTATAGGAGCAGGGCAGCTGCACCATGTCAGAGCTTAAAACTTGGAGTCTATGAGCTTTGGACAGGCTTCAATTTAAAGAGACTCCATGCAGAAAAGCTCAGCTCTGGGATCGCAGCTTTAAAAGCGATTATCGACTTTTCCTCAAGTCCCTGCTGCAGGTTCCAGTGGTACTGTTTGATCATGATTTAACCTGCGGGGCACCAGGTTTCTGTGCACCACTTCATTCATGAATGGAAGTGTCTGAGTAGGAAAGTCCCTGGAAGTGAAAGGGAAGATTCCAGAACAGTCAACCTTTATTATGTGGCCTATATCCATAATCCCATAGTGGCCTCAAAGGAAATTTTCGAGAAAAGGTATATTTATAACACGCCTCTTAAAAAGGAATCAAATGATTAGTAAAAACTTACATAAGCCACACAGATCACATACATCTGAGGACCAAGTATTTAGGTTAGCTGCCCAACTCAGCTCCAATGCTTGAGCACTTCTGTGATGAGGGAAACAAGTTTGGACGCCCGACTTTCATTTTCTAAGCACAGCAAACGTCAGGTTTCTAAAAGATGTATTCTTTCCAAAAATGAATTATGAAGGGACTTTATATAAGTCTTCAGGCAAGGGTGTTGGACAAATTAATGTTTAATGTTACCAGCAGATTTCCAGGAGGACCCAGAGCTCTTTGTGAGGCTTTCTTTGGTGTTTATTCTGTAGATATCTAGGCTGCAGTTTTAAGGCTACGCTAACATAGTGCCTGTAAGTATCTTGGAGTTACCGCTGTGGGTTCTGATGATGCATCTGAATATCTGAAAAACAAAGAAGAAAAGGTAATATCTTTTAAAGTAGGATTTCTCAAAATTAGATGCACAGAAGAATTACTTGGAAGGCATTTAAAAAAAAAAAAATCTGCCCAGGCTACATTCCAGACTAATGAGATAAAAATCTCTGATGGTGTACCCAGGCCTCAACAAGTATTGTGAAAAACTGAATCTAAAGGTTGACCAAGTTTGAGATAGTCCTTTTATTTACTTATTTTATCTGTCTATCTTTGAGACAGCCATGTAACGCTGGCTGGCTTTGAACTCAAATCCTCCATCCCCTTGCCCTTGTGTATCGCCTTCCCTGTGAAAGATCTTCAATGTTTATATACATATATATGTATGTGTATGGATGTAGATATATGTTATCTATTTTTTTTAAAGGCAGGATCTAATTAATCTGTTCAGCCTGACCTTGAACTCTCTGTGTAGCTGAAGTTGGCCTTGAGTTCCTGATTCTCTTGCCTCCATCTCTCCAGTGCCAGGATTACATGCTTGAGGCAAACGAATGTTAATACTTAATTGGACTTCCCAAAGGGCTATTTAAATCCTAGAGTGCTGAAGTATTCCATGTCCTTGATTTAAGGAAGTCCCTGAAGTTTCTATTAGCATTTCCCTAGGAACATTGGGATTGAGTTCCTTCTGGGGCCCAGGGCCACTGTATCTTTCTAGTCTGTAAGACCCAAATTAGTCATTGGCAAGTGACTTAGGATTGGCCATAGCAGACCTCATAGGAGATGGACTTTGTTTTTGAAGTTCTAGATCAAGTGTTTTAAGGGAGTATTAACAGTACTCTCAGAAGTTTTTCTGGTCCTGGAAAGGCTCTTGTCTTGGGAGAAGGTCAGCTCTATTTTCAGTACATTTGTTTCCTAGTTCCTTCCTAGAAGTTAAAGTCACCTGCCATTGTTAAAGCTTAAACTGTGAACCCTCTGATTTTTCAACTTGGGAAAAGTGAAATGCATCTCCAGGTGCTGGAGCATCAGAGCATTATTACTTTAATGCAGTCTTTATTCTATCAGGGTCCAAATTACACTTCTCTAAACATGTATGTCACATGTATGTCGAGTTACTTTTTTTCTGCTGCTCCGAAAGAACACCGTGATGGCAACTTACAATGGAAAATTTATTTTGGCTAACAGTTCCAGAGGGTTAGATTCCATAATGTCATGTTGGAGGCAGTAGGCAGGCATGGATGCTGAAGCAAGATACTTAGAGCTCACATCTTAAACCTGAAGCACAAAGCAAGAGAAAATCAAACGGAAGCCTTGAAACTCTTTTACACTCAAAGCTTACCCCCTAGTAATATTGATCTTCCAGCCATGCGGCACCCCCCAGACCTCCCAAACAGTGCCAACGGGAGACCATGTTTTCAGATGTATAAGCCTGTGCTGCCCAGTCTTACTCAAACCATCACTGTTAGAATTTGCCAACTCAACACAAACCTAGACATGTCTGGAATCTCATTCGAGGAATTGCCTCTATCAGTTTGGCCAATGGGCACATCATGGGGCCTTGTCTTGATTTCTGATCGGTGTGGGATGGCTCTCAACCCATTGTGGGCAGTGCCATCCCTGGGCGAGTATGCCTGGGCTGCATGAGAAATGGAGCTGAGCAAGCCAGGGGAAGCAAGCCAGTAAGCAGTGTTCCTCCCCGGTTTCTGCTTCCTGTTCCATCCAGCGTTGAGTGTCTGCTTTGTTTTCCAAACTCTGTAAGCTGGAGTACAGCCTTTCCTTTCAAAGTTGCTTCTGGTCATGATGTTTATCATAGCAATAGAGAAGCAAACTAGAACAACACTTTATGTAGGACACTGGGGGGGGGGGAGGAGGAAAGGAGGGAGGGGATGAAATGGTAGAGAAAGAATATGAATGGAGATTACGATTTTGAAACATATGGCAGTGGAGTTCTCATTAGGAGCCATTTTCTGGCTTCATGACCTCAGCCCAGATACAACCCGTGATCTTCAATTTTTATGTACTGCAGTGTTACACTAATATCTGTCTCTTAGGGACTGTGGTGGTTTTAAAGAAGATGGCCCCCAAAGGAGTGGCACTATTAGGAGGTGTGGCCTTGTTGGAGGAAGCGTGTCACTGTGGTTTAAGCTTAGCTCAGTGTGACACTCAGTTGTCTTCCTTTTGCTTGCAAATGTAGGACTTTCAACTCTTTCTCCACTACTATGTCTGCCTGCATGCCACCATGCTCCCTGCCATGATGATAATGGACTGAACCTCTGAACTGTAAGCCAGCCCCAATTCAATGTTTTCCTTATAAGGGTTGCCATGGTCATGGTGTCTTTTCACAGCAATAGAAGAGACTGTTTTGATAATTACCCAAGGTTGTCCCTCAAGTACACAGCAAGTGTTTATTAGAGCACATATCAAAGCGTAAGGTCCAGATGACACTGTATTCGGTAAAGAGAGCTTATGGATACTCAGATCTCATGAAAGTGCCTGTCTGTCACTTGCTCAGGAAGGTCTGGTTTGCTTATCCAGAAGTTCTTCATGCTGTCACGGAAGTGGGCCGGGTTGTTCCCAGAGATCCTTTTGGGTTCCATCTTCACCTGATGGGAACTGAATTGCCCCCTTTTAATTCTCCCTTGACAGCGCTGTTAACACTCATCTGAATCTCCTGTGCTTTCCCGTGCTGCTCAACAGAGGTAGCTTGGGGCTGAGGACAGTGGGGGGGTGACCTCAGAGTGTCTGGTGCCATCTTCAAGTTTCTGTAACTTGGCCCTGTGTGTGCTTTCTAAACGACGACGGTGAATTGATGACTTCTCGTCGTCGTCTTTGCAGACTCTTACATCTTCATGTGCACGCTCGACGGATCGGGTCTCCCAGAGCAGGGTTGATCCCTTTTTATAGACTGCATTTAGAAGGTGTGGCAAGTGACCTCCAGGAGAGCTCTATTCCCTCTAACAGCATGGGTAATGATTACAGCAACAATGCTGCTATTGTGTCCAGAGGCCTGAAGCTGTCATTTCATAATGAAATTGAAAAACATGAGATTAAAAACCTGACTATAGCACAGTAATTATATTTAAGTATCACAAATCATCTCCCTGTATTTAGTTGGGTATTTGAGATTTGGCCTCTTCTTTGTGGAGTGCGATTATATCATTTCGTAGTTTTGCAAAATGGAAGGCTTCTAATTGATGGCTAAAATGTGAGAATTGCTTTCTCTTAATGGGAAGGTGACGAGAACGGTATTGAAATATTGAAGGAGCCGGTTTGCTGCATTGACTAGAGTCAAGGAAAGTGTTTGTAGAACAGCTGCCAAGATAAAGAAATGCTTAGATCTTTTCATGGTTTAATTCCCAGTTCCTTAGACCACATTGCACTTGCTCACTTTAGAAGTTAAACCAACTCAGCCTAGTCTGGGACACTCTCCAGGCCTTTAGTGAACAGCCATGTGAATCTTTACCCAGTACTGCAGGACTTCTGGTATAAGTGAATGACTTACCAGGGCCTGTTTCCCGCAGATCAGTACTTCTTGGGCTGGCCCATTTCCCTTCATTGCTTGGGAATGTATTTGTTCTTTAGTAGGTCTGGGTACTGGTGGCCTGGGAGGTAGGGAAGGCGTCAGTGCCTGGCAGGCATTCCATTCTAGAGTGGAAAATGGGTTTTGTGTCTGTCTGTTTTTCATTCATTTCTGTTGCCACGATTAAAAAAAAAATGCAACAGAGGGAGGACAGGGTTTATTTGGTTTACAGGGCCATGTTACAGTCCATTATCGGCAGCAGTGGAGACAGGACTTGAAGCATCACATCCTTCATAGTCAAGAGCAGAGAGAATGAACAGTGGATCTTCTCTTGCTTGTTCTTAGCTTTCTCCTCTCTTACACTGTTCAGGACCTTCCTGCCTAGGAAATGCTGCTGCCCACACTGACCTGTGTCTTTACACATTAGTTTGTAATCCAGACAAATTTTAGACAGACATGACCACAGGTCGACACGATCTGCTAATTCCTCATTAAGACTGTCTTCCCAAGTGGTTCTAGGTTGTGCCAGGTTGATAGCTTAAAAACTAGCCAGCAGAGGCTGCTGCTTCCTTCTCCTTTCATTTCTAGGACCCACCAGGTATAAAGCAGTCAAAGCCAGGAACTGTGAGATAATTCTCAGTCATTGCCAAATTACTTTCCATGAGGCATGAGCCTTCAGTTTTGGTTCTTATCTTTATACTTCACAGTGAGCACTGGATAAGAGAGGGTTAGTGTTTCTAGGCACTTGTATCTAAGAAACCATTTCTCTAGGTACAGAAACAACATAGAGAGGTACCTGTTTTCCCAAAGCTGTCTTTTTAGATTCTCTGAATTTGCAAACTGTGGGTCTGAATTGCTTGGTGCCATGGAGGTTCACCCGTCATCACTTTAGGAATCACTCAGGAAGTTTACTATATATTTAGACTTCATTTCCAGGCTCTACCCAGACATACATGCTTCTGCAGATAGATGTGTTCTAAGAGCAACCTGCGCTTCAAAATTTTTAGTGCATTGTGTGTGTGTGTGTGTGTGTGTGTGTGTGTGTGTGTGTGTATGAACGAACATAGAAGGCAAGGCATGACATGGGGTGTCTTCCTGTGTTGTTCTTCACCTTACTTCCTTGAGACATTTTTTCACTGATCCTGAAGCTCATTCTTTCATTGAAGCCAGTGAGCTCTCAGGATCTACCTGTCTCTGCTCCCCCTGCCCTTGCCACAACATGGGTTACAGGCGCACATGGTCATGTCTGGCTTTCATGTGAGTGCCAGGGATTTAAACTCAGCTCCTCATGCTTGTACAGCTAGGACTCTTACCTGCCGAGCCATTTCCAGCACCCCACATCTGCATCTTTTGGGTAAGCATCTAAGGAGTCTTAAAAGCCTCAGTGCCTTCTCTAGAAATAGGGGTATGCCAGTGGGTGTATTATCTTGAAATTCTCTCCGTGGAAATGTGGCACTCCCCCCCCCCCCCAGGTCTCCTGTCTAAGCCTCTTGATACAGGTTTATTATATGGCAGTGCCTACTTCTGTTCCACTTCCTTCAGTTACAAAGGAAGCTGGCCTTCGGCCGTTACACAGTATAGTGGGCAGACAGATTTCTAAGCCCACTGTTTCACTTATGCTTGCTTGGGTAGAGGTAGTCTTTTTCTAACTATAAGTTTTCAACTGTGAAGGACCTATGGTACTTGATTTCCTACTCAAAGCGTTATTGAAAATTCCACCGCGATTCATGTTTTTGGCCTCTTAGAGCAAAGTGTATAAAAACAGTCATTTAATTAAATTCATCAAACATTTATTGAGTGGTGGCTGAGGCCAAAGGACTGATATGTCAAAGTAATCAGCCTAGATGAGTTAAAGCAGAGTTTCCTACCGTCCCCTGAGAGGCTGTGTTAGCATAAGACACAGAAAGCAGCTGCCACCTGCCATCAGATGGCATCTCTCAAACTATGACATCCAAGCAAGGTACCTCAGTAATGTTAGGGTAGGCATAGATAATTCAGTCAAGGCTTCTTGGGGAGGTGGCTTCAGATTGAGTTGAATGCAGTGGCACTCGAATGTGGGTATACTTTTAGAGTCACCTAAAATCACTAAGTCAGATTTCCTGGAGTTAGAGGTGGCTTGTAAGCCACCCGATGTGGGTGCTGGGAACCAAACTTGTGTTCTCTGGAAGAGGAATGAATACTTTTAACTGCTCAGCTGTCTCTCTAGTCTGGCATCAGTAGTTCTCGAAGGTCTGCAGCCAAAATTTGCAGTCCTCTGATACAGAAGGACCAGCAGGCTATCATAGAGATGAGAGACAGAAAACAAGGCATTCCATGCTACGGATAACAACAAGAGCGGAGTACCAGAGGCACCCCAAGGAAAGCTCTTGTGGGAGAGTGCCACTCCAAGGACTGTGAGTATGGCCTAGGGCCACCAGAAGTGAGTGTTGGAAGGGAAATTGTCCTGATTGAGTGGACTAGATAAAAACGTACACCAAAGAACCTAGAAACGTTGATGTCTTTACACCATCTTAAAAAGCCTTTGGGTAATGAAATCCTTTATAACCTCTCGCTTGTCTGTTCTCAGTGTATGCTAGATCAGGTAAGGGGAGGGGTGCCCAGTTCCCTCTGCAAGTATCTCTGCCTTAAATCTGCCACCTCAAATTGTGCTATGCTGACTACTTTGTCTTGGCGTTGGTTCTTAGACCCTTCCCTTTTGCCGAAGCAAAGTATGCGTGATTTAGGGACGGGGTAGCAGAAGATGACGATGCTAGACAGGAATGATTTCTCCATTTAAGTGTGGTATGGGAGAACTGCTGGGTAGACTGGGGGCAGATATTTGCAAGCTAAGGCGGGTATGTCTGCTTTCTTCCAGCTGCATCCATTTTGTGCCAGATTCCACTAAGGACTGCTTCTTTATCTGCTTATTGCTATTTCCAGGAAGTTAATTTGCAGGTGCTATAAATATGCATGGTTCATATACTTCATTTATTCTATCTCCCTTGAAGCCTCTCCTCTTTATTAGCCACTTTTCATTTGTCTGTTTGGGGCTTGTGTCTTTTTATGTCGCATTTTGACAATGGTGGCAGTAAAGGTAAAGCCACTCAATTATGCAGGCCTCTTTCTGCTTTGGGCAGATGCCAAGTGTGCAGACCAGGGGCAGGCCAGCATATCAAGGTTCTGTCTCTACATTTCTAGATGTTGCAGAACCAGCACAGCGTGGGGTGCAGGGACGGAGATAGGTATGGATCATTTCCCTCCATTACTAATGTGAGGACAGTACACACATACTGCATAAAATGTATTAATCTAGCTACCCATCTGTTCATTCACCTACCCATTCCCTTACTTCTGAGAAAGTAGTACTGTATAGTAGTTAAGAGATAAGAGAATATAGGTTCCATGCTGGTGAATGCTTCAGTTGGTATAGTGCTTCTCGTCAAGTCTGCGGATTTAATTTGATGCTCACAATTTACATGAACAAAAGCCGGGTGTGATAATGCACTCTTGTGATCCCAGTGCTGGGGAGATGGGGACAAGCAAGATCCCTTGCCAGGCAGCCAAACGGTCCAAAGCAGCAAGCTCCAAGTTCAGTGAGAGATCCTGTCTTCAAAAACAAGGAATACAGCTCCTGAACACATCTGACGTTGACCCCTGGAATCCACACTTGCTTGCATGCTCAGCATCATTAATGCACAGGTGTAATAAAGGCTCTAGAACCAACGTGCTTGAGTCAGGTTTCCACGCTCACTCACACAATGCACAGAGGAGAGGGAATGAGAGTGTATGAATGAATATAGGCTCTAGCATCAACATGCCTGAATTCTAGCTTATTTCAACCTTAAAATAATTTTTTTTGAGATTCTATTTAATGTATTTTGCTTGCATGTTTGTCTGTGTGCCAAGTGAAGGCGGTGCTGGAGGAAGGCACAGAGGGTGTCAGATCCTCTGGCATCAGAATTACAGGTGTTCTTAGTGGTCATGTGGGTGCTGGGAATTGAACCTGGGGTCTCTGGATATTCAGCTAGTGTTCTTAATTGTTGAGACATCTTTCCTGCCCCTTATTTCAACGTTCAGACAGTGTTAACTGCAACCTTAAATTTTTATGTTGATAAAAGCATTAGTGTATATAAAATGCTGAGAAAGTGCTTGCATACGGGAAGCTTCAGCTTGTCACTGCCTTTGTTAGAGATGCTGATATTAATTATTACAGGGAAAATGTTTTGAGAGGTGAATCTAGTCCATTAGTTTCTAGTTTTTGACCTTACGATGTATAGGAGAGAAAAGGATTCGAAAAGGGATTGAAGGCCAGGTTTTGGGATTTTAAAGAGAGTGAGAAGTCAGTCTTTCAGGCTTTGGTCCATGTAGAGGTATGGAACAGAAAGTTGCTTTTGCAACCTTGTGCAAAATAGATTGATGGTTAACAGAATTAGAGCAGTTAGTTAAAGGCAAGTTTTATACGTTTTGATATGGTCCCCTCCCCCCACTTTGATGAGAGAGCTTGCTCTTTTCATTATCAGTGATGGCTATGTGAGACCCAGGAACTGTAGCAGAACAAGGAGCCTGGAGCCCTTTCCTTCTCTGCTTTTCATGGCTCATGAAAAAACAGGACCCAGTTACCTGTTAATGAATGCCGACCTCTTCTCTGTCTCCACAACTACCTTGCAGCTGGGACTCAGGTGCAGAGTTACCTCAATTATACAAAAGTTTACAGAGCCGTCAGGGTCAGAATTTGACTTCCAGAGGCTATGGTCAAGCCTTGACTTTCAAGGTTTCTGTGTGGACTGAGGGCTGCCTTGCTTGGATGCTTTTCCAGATTCCAGAGAGCACCGCAGTCAGTGTTTACTTCCTGTTCATGTCTGACTGTCTTCACCAGCCAGTCGGTTGGGTGGTGAAAAGCTTTACAGAAATGGGCAGACTGGGGTACAAGTTGAAAATACAGAAGAGACTGCACAAGTCTGCGGTCCTTTCCAGAACTGGGTGGGTTTTTTTTTTTTTTTTTTCCTTTTCTTGTGGTGCAGTCTGGAAGAAGAACAAACATGTGTGGCTAAACCTTACTAAATTGAAGAATTGTGGGGATGGTGCAGACAGATTTTCAGGGTAGATGAAAAGTCTTGGGTAGCTCTGTTATTGTCAGTCGCAGAGAAGTAACCTGAGCGAGGACCATGAGAGAGGATTGACCTTCATCCATAGTCAGGAGTAGCAGTCATTATGTTAAGTGCTAATCATTATATTATTTAAAACTTTAAAGTCATTTTAAATGTATAGGATTTTACAAAAATGTATTGGTGTGATCATTTCCTAATCATTTATGTTCTCAGTTAGTCTTGATATCAAAACTTTTGTATTTGAGATAAAACTTGTTTCAACCTAGTTTGGGTCTAGTTTGACCTAAGTGTTGAGTTCACTGATGTCCTCAAATGCAGTGAAATTACATGTGCAGAATGCTGTGGACACTCATTTGTTTTATTTACTCTCCCCACATTGGATTAGCAAGTGACTTATATTCATCTTTTGGGACCCTAAGCTCTCATTACAAAATGCAGTCTCTTAGGATGTTCTGGAACCCTATGACATGGCAGGTAGGCATTATGACCGAGGGTTTAGGTGACCTCCTACCTACTTGGCAGGAAGTAGTGGTGGTTTTCACAGTGCCAAGTGCCAATATCACATGGGGAGTTGTCACATTGTCAGGTCCTGAAGGGATAGGGCGAGAGTCTAGATTTTGAGGAGCAGGTCTCTGATTGCGAAGAGGGACTAATCCTGGTGGCCCCTGAACCGTTGTAATCCTCCAGTGCTCACTAAGCGTGCTCCTGGGGCTGGTAGGAAGCCAGGGGTTCCCTAGTACAGATGCCAAGTTCATGCCTCCATTTTTGCCCTTTTCAGTATACACCCGAGAGCTGGGGATGTGGCTTAAATGGTGGAATACTTACCTGACATGTACTGAACCCTGGGTTTGATCCCCAGTCCCCCACATAAACTGAGTACAGTGGTGCACAGCACTCTCCAGGTTCGAACCGGAAGATAGGAGTCTTAGGTCATCCTTGGCTGCATACTGAGTTCTAGGTCAGCCTGAGGTACATGAGATCCTGTTGGAAGTTCATGAGAGAGACAGAGAGAGTGGGGAGGGGAGAGGAGGGAGAGGAGGGAGAGGAGGGAGAGGAGGGAAAGAGAGGGAGAGAGGGAGAGAGGGAGAGAGGGGGAGAGAGAGGGAGAGAGAGGGAGAGAGAGGGAAAGAGAGGGAGAGAGAGGGAGAGAGAGGGGGAGAGAGAGAGAGAGAGA
>CABHPQ010001288.1:2325-16883 GCA_902168405.1 Peromyscus aztecus
GCCTGTCTTGGTCTGTTTTTTAAAATGTAGTTTTTTTGTGTTGTTGTGAGATTATTTTTTTAAAGTATTTTTTTTTAAACAGTATATTATCTGGTCAACAGATACTTTTAGAAACAATTCAATGTTAAAATAAAAATTTTTATCAATTTATTTACTAATATGTGACCAATTGGTATAAATTTTAACTAAATGAATTAAGATTGGCAATATTATGGTTATAATTCAAAATACTAGGTCTTTTTTGAAGATAAGTTAAATATATATGTGTGTGTGTGTTATTTGTGTTATTGTGTTATTTGTGTTATTTGACCTAAACAGGTTTTAACAATGAAAACAAGATGTATTTTATATATGATAGACACGATAAAAAAGACTTAGATGGAAACTATTATTCTTCATTTGTTGTAAGTCATATTGTTCCTAACAAGATCTCTGTCTTGGAAAGAAGTTGACTAGTATAATGGGCCTAGGGTGGAAAGCTGGTCTCAGAGAGTTGGGGTGCATGAGTGTACTTGGGATGAATCACAATAACTTTCCAGTGCATGGCTAAAGAACACAGCACAGTACATACAGCCGATCCTATACTGTCATTCTACACTGATATAAACATGATCTTCATTTGGGCCGATGCAATGTGTAGCATGTCTGACAATGTTCCTCTTTTCCTTTCCTCCTTTATGGCACTCATTACATTCTGGCTCAAAGGAATGCACTAAATCCCAGGTATTGTAATCCGTGTGGTTTCTTAATACTAACCTGAGTTCGTGTGTGAGTTTGCAATGTTACTAATGAATTGTAGTGCTGATGTCGTTCACTCGGATTTGTCCTGCTGTGTTTCGCCCTGTTGGAGTGAAACTTGTGCACACCTTAGAAGTGCTGGTTTAGGTGGAGGTAGCCCGGGAGGCTTTATTTGGGCTGTCCGCAGATGGGCTGGTCTGTACCTGAAGAACACATGTGCAGCTTAATTATTTTTAAAAATGAATGGAGCACTGTTATTCATGACCTTGTTTTGCAAATAAGAAAAAGACAGACATTGGAATTGCCTTGACTTTCTTTTTTTTTTTTGTGGGAAAGCTCATGGGAAATTCCTTAGAAACTTATATTTTAATCATTCAAGAGATGAAAAAGCAAGTTTAAAAATCCCAGTATATGAGAGCATTTGGGGAATGTACTGGGGACATTTCAGTTACATTAAGAAACAAAAACAGGCATAGTTAAAAAAAAAATGGAGCTTCAAATCTCTTATTGTGTTTTCTTATTTGCACCTTAATTTTAACCAGATTTCATGCTTTGGTTTGCCTACATTTTAATTAAGAGGTCTAGAATACCCTATCTTGTTCCTTAACACCTGCAATAACTAATCTGTGATTTTCAGAATTGGTCTTTTGAAGTTGTGGGTTCTGTTTGGCTCTCTAGAAGATGGTTGAGTAACAGAATCGTTTATGGCTGTGTTACTGTTCAGGAGAAAGGTCATGACTAATGAATTACATTTATGTTGAGGGAATCTGTCATTAATATTTTTGGGTATTGTCGTAGCCTTACTTCAAATTACAGACTATTCATATACACTTTCAAATTAAATGAAACAGTTCCTTTATATTCTGTACAAGAGGATGCATATTTGTCTTCCACAAGTGGCATGGTTGGTGTAGTGTTGCTTAGAAACACTGCTAATTGTATGTGGTTCGCTGGTGGTGTGGTGTATGTGTACACGTGAACATAGGTGCATGGGTGTGTGCAAGTGTATGGAGCCCAGTCGGATATTCTGTGTGACTCCTTGCCTTGTTCCTTTGAGGTAGGGTTTCTTGCTGAACCTGGCTCCTGCTTTTATCAGCTGGGCTGGCAGTCAGAAAGCCCCAGTGGTCCTCTTGTCTCTGCCCTCAACAGTGCTAGGGTTATAGGTGTGCACAGGGACACACCCTGCTTCAGAATTACTTTAGATTTTTTAGTTTTATTTTATGTGTATGAGTGTTTTGCCTGCATGTATGGATACGCACCACCTGCTTGCCTGGTGCCTGGAGAGTTCAAAAAGGGTGTCAGATACCCTGTAACTGGAGTTAAAGACAGCTTTGAGCCACCACATGGGCATTTAGGTATTGAGTATTAAGAACCAAGCATGGGTTCTCACAAGAACAGCAAATACTCTTAACTGTTGAGCCATCTCTCTAGCTCCAACACACACACACACACACACACACACACACACACACACACAGCCCTTGCTGTTTCTTTGGGTGCTGGGGTCTGAATTTTGGTCCCCATGTTACACAGTAAGCGTTCTTAACCTCTGAACCATCTATCCAGCCCTGACACTGCTAATTCTTGAATGATGTGATAAATCTAAAATTTTTTATCCAGTTTTAACAACAGATGGATATATAATTTCTAAATCATACACGATTTAAAAAATGTTAGTGTTTTCCGTTTTTACCTGGAAAGACAGTACTTTAAGAATACATAATTTGATAGCTAAAAAATAGTGCACAATGTAATTTTTTCCTTTTAATCCCCAATGTAATTTATCCTTTTTTGGCACGAAATATTAAGAACCTAATTTTGATTTAAAACTTGAATTTCAAACACACATAGTGATGTATGCTTTATGTACTCATTTTAAAATTAGAAGTGTTGTAATAGTTTAAAACAGACTATGATGATTTTCCTCAGAATCATGAAGACTGAGTCCGTGTAGAGCGTTTCCAGGACACTTTGCAAGGCAAGTGTGTGAGGTGTGCAGAGAGAATGAGTGTATTAATATGCAGCGAGAAGAGAACTCTCATTAGCATTTTCTAACATTTTGATGAGTGGAAGCTGCTTTTTTGATGAGTGGACATTGCCTTTTAAGGTGACCAAAAGGCTTGAGCTTTCAACCTCACAGTGAGCAGATTATGGAAGTGAGTCACACTGTTCTCGGCAGAGCCTGGTAAATTTGGGGTCAGCTCCTAAAAAGACATTCTTGGGACGTAACCAGCATTGCTTTACCTTAAAGAGTGGGGTGGGAAAGAGAGCTTTGTCTGTTTTACCCTCTCATTACTTCGGGCCATTTCTGGATAGTTGTATGGCAGGGATACCCCAGGTCCATGGTAAAGATGGAGAGGATGGATGGTGGAGCTGAACCAACCGCAGGAGGGATGGTTCACTCACGGTTGGAGTGATGTTGGAAGTTGGCACACACCTCTTCTGGTGTGTTTTATTCTCTCCTATTTTAGTGGGGGAAAGGGAGCTCTTTATTCTTCCAGGTTGGGAAGAGAAAAAATGGTGCAGAAAGAAATCAGACTGGACACTAAAGAAGACATCTCCCACGTGTGGGTGTTAGGTTTCCCACTAGCTTCCAAGGTTGGTTAGAAAAATTGAAAATTCTGGGCTGGAGAGATGGCTCAGAGGTTAAGAGCACTGACTCTTCTTCCAGAGGTCCTGAGTTCAATTCCCAGCGACCACATGGTGGCTCACAACCATCTGTAGTGAGATCTGGCGCCCTCTTCTGGCCTGCAGGCAGAATACTGTATACATAATAAATGAATCTTAAAAAAAAAAGAAAAATTAAAAATTCTCTACGCTTGAAGTTCTCATTGACACACTATTCCACCACCACTGCTTGCTCTCTAAAACATACCCCTGCTTCCTATCGATGTGAATATTGTACAAGATAAAGCGTAGCTTCAAATTCTTAGTGAGGAAATTGAGATCATGAAAACCTATTAATCATGGAAAAAGATGTTTCACATCCATTCTGGTGACTTTTGTTTTCTACAAGCATTCAATAGGTCAGGTTATATTGTATTAATGTGTTGACTACAATGTGACCTTAATACTTTTTATTGCCAACATCTGTAAAATGTGACATCTGTGTAATAAGGTGACACATGCATGAGGCTTTGGAAGACCCTCCCTCCCTCTCTCTCTCTCTCTCTCTCTCTCTCTCTCTCTCTCTTTCTTTCTTTTTATAAGATCAGTTGATCTGTCTGTCTCATTTATTTATTTAGGGACAGGATCTCACTGGCTAGCCTGGAACTCACCATTGTAGATCAGGCTGGCTTCACCTCAAAGAGACCCACCTGCTTTTGTCTTTTGAGTACTGAGATTAAAGGTGTATGCTACCATGCCTGGCTGTAAGGGTTTTTATTTGTTTGCTTTTTTTTTTCTTTCTGTCTTTTTTTAAGTAGCCTATAAGATATCACCATTTTTTTTAGCATATATCTTACACATTTCTAAATGAGATTAAAAAAATCTTTTCCATGTTTTAAAAGTTAAATTTATTTTTAATTCATGCACAAAACCTGATAATTAAACATGTTTGTGAATACATTATAATTTTTTTTAACATGTATATTCATTGTGTGATGTTTAAATAGGAGAAATATTAACAGTATTTTCAAGCATACATCATCATTTTATAGCATTTTTTAAAGAATAGATTTAATTTGGTGTTTCCAGTTACGGATTTCCTGGTAGGTTTGGTTTTAAAAGTTATTACTTATTGAAATAAAAAGCTTACAGCAGTCAGTTCTATGCACATTTTTGATACAAATTTTTTGATTGAGCTGTTCTCACATTAGAAATCTAAGTATTTTCACTCATTTCATGGTTTTGCTTTCTCACTTCCTGGCTTTTAGATGTCTCCTTAGTGTGATGTAGTGTCTGCTGTGTAAGGGTAAGAAAATGCACTTTACGTTCGATGTCAGTGACTTCTGTGTTCAGTGAATGTCCTAGGAAATTAAGAACTTCAGAGTTTACCTTAGTTCATGTCTCTCCTGCCTGTAATTTATTTATATATTTAAGTATTTTAACACACATAAACCTATGTAAGTGTAGGGTCAGGGTTAGAACTATTTTTAAAGTATTTATCCCTCCAGCATTTGTTTGTGAAGCCAAAGCATTTTTTTTTCCTCTGGTGTTATCGTTGTCTTTCTGTGGATTACAGTAGGACAGGGTTTCAGAAAACTGATGTATGCTATTTCCTTTGTCATTCAGGAAAAAGTCAGTATTTTATTCTATAGACTTGTTTATTTGTCACACAGTCGTTGGCTGCCCATTGTGTGTCAGACTCAAGTGATTTGTCCCCTTGACCTTGCAATTTCACAGGGAAATGTGGGTAATAAAAAATACAGGAAAATGTAGCGTGGAGGACAGACACTGGGCTTTCATATCAGCCACAATGTAATGTTGTGGCCAAAGGAGAAATCGTTCACATATAGAATTCCATTTGCTCAAACACTAAAGGCTGTGAGGAAATCCACGTTGGGGAAGCCATGTTGAAAAATGAACACCAGAGTGGCCAGAGAAAAGGTTGTGACACTCTGGGGTTCACTTTTTAATTTTTCTTTTTGGTTTCGAGACAGGTCTTCTCTGTGTAGCACGGGCTGTCTTGGAACTCGCTGTATAGACCAGGCTGGCCTCTTAACTCAGATATCTGCCAGTCTCTGCCTCCTGGGTGTGGGGACTAAAGACGTGATACCCTGCTCAGAGGCTCACTTCTTGATGAATTTATCTGTTCCAAGCTGGATTAGGGAAGACCCCAAGGACCTGCTGAAGCTGTGGAAATGGAAATAGTGTTTGAACTTGACAACTGAGATAAGAACTAAGGGTGAGGATTCAAGCTGACGATGGTAGAAATAGGAGCTGGAGAGGGTCGTAGTGGTTTCTCATCAGACTGCCTGTTAGTTTTATACGGAGGCACTCTTAGTTATTAAGCGGTGCTGTTTACCGTGCGAGAAAAGCCACGAGGCACAACAAAACCCACTGTAAGAGTTTATTAGGGAAAGGAGACAGAAGAGAATGTGCTTAGGCCTGTGGAGATTGTGCAGGAAAAGAGAGGAAGAAGGGGGGAGGAGTCTGTGACCCACTTTTTATGGATCCTCCCCCCTCCCGCCCTGCACATGCATGTAGAGGCTCACATAGCTACGCCACACATGCAGATAGATTGCATGATCATGCTCCACGCAAATTACGCGATCACACAGCGCACACATTACATAGGACATAAGGGATGACTTAGCCTCTCGCTTGGCTCCTGAACAGCGCATGTGCGGTCATGTAGCAACACTGCCATCCTGCAAATAACAACACTGAGACTTATTATTAATTATGAAAGCTTGGCCTTTAGCTCAAGCTTGTCTCCTTTTCAACATAGATTAACCCATTTATATTAATCTCCATTTTATCATGTGGCATTACCTCTCTTCCATCTTGTACCTCCTGTTTCCTCTCTGTGTCTCCTGGCTTATCCTGTGTGCCTAGATCCTCCTCCTCTTCCTTTCTCTCCCTGGAAATCCCACATTTACCTCCTGCTTAGCTATTGGCTGTTCAGCTTTTTATTACACCAGTCACAGTAATACCATCTTTACACAGTGTACAAATCTCCCACAACAGGAGAGGGACCTCAGTGAAGAGCACCGCTTGCAGAGACCCCATTTCATCTCAGTCCCACGTGACAGCTCCCAACTCTCTGTGACTCCAGTTCCAGCGGATCTGATGCCCTTTTCTGTCCTCCGTGAGCACCAGGCACACATGTAGTACATAGACATACACACAAGCAAAACACTTACACATATCCATAAATCTTGAAAAAAGAAAATAGGTATGTGGCAAAAATAAAACTTTAAAGTATCTCTCGTTCAGCAGTTCTCCACCCGCATGTCAGATATTTAATACATGATGATTCACAGCAGTAGCGAAGTTACAGTGATGGAGTAGCAACAGAATAATGTTCTGGTTGGGGGTCACCACGACATGAGGAACCGAACGATGGGAAGGGTGAGAACCGCTGCTCTAGTTCATTCATTTCAGTTGGCTTACCCGTAGTTCTTTCCTGCGCAGTAATGTTTAATGGTGTTTCCATATATAGGTACAAACACTTGAGCCTTAGTTTGAGGTAGATTAGTTTGAAACAAAGCTCTGTGTTTTGCTGTTGGAGTCAAGCGTTTCCTCTCCCAGGCTGGTCTGTAACGGCCAGTGCGGATGACCTTCAACTGCTGATCCCCCTGCCTTCATTTCCCAGGCCCTGGGATCTCGGGTGGGCACCACCGTGCCCAGTCGCCGCTGTACCGGAACTTACATCCAGGGCTTCATTCGTGCTTGGCCAGCACTCCACCAGCTGACCACATCCTTAGCCCAAACAAAGCAGGTTATTCTTTAGTCCAGGAAAGCTGCACAAAACGAGGAAAGCGATCTGATGTTGAAGGAGGACATAAAAGGGTGTGGAGTGAGTACCAGTGGGGAGGAACGTGTCCAACCCCACCCGGTGAAGTTTGCTGGCCGCTATGAATTTTATTCTATGCACGTGGATGCTTTGGATTTCACTCGTGTTTTTTTCCAGAATGTAAAAAGTGCCCTTCGCGTGCTCCTTGTGGGCAGGTTAACTGGCTCCTCTTCACTCAGGTCAGGTTGCGTTTTAGATCCCTCAGAAGGAGCCCGCCCGCCCGATAGGAAGGTCTCCAAACAATAGGTGGGGAAAATGGCACTGGACCTTCCTTACACTGCAATTTCTGGTGAGCTGCAGCTGTTAGAGCCGTTAGGTTGCTGTCACCCTCCTGGCTTGAGGGAGGGACCTTTTCTCTTTTTGTGGTTACAGTGAGGTATTTATGTTTAGTGTGGATTAAGACATGAAACTATAGAGCACAGATAGACATTGAAATGTAAATCACAAAGTAATTTAAAGCCTAACATGATTTCGCACGCTATTAACAGCATGCATTGCAAATTCATGCGAGGCAGTTGAGAATAGCATGCAGTGTGCTGTTTACCCAAGTTTCAGCTTCTGCCGGAGGATTTCTATTTTTGTATATTACATCATCTCTGCTAGAGAACTCCGGTGTCCACTGGGATTTACTGTTCTTTCATGCCATTCTGAAAGAGAGCTTGTATTGATGTCATAATTGGACCTATCTTTCAGTTGAAAGTAATAACAGTGTTGTGTAGCAAGTCATGCAATATTTCAAGCAATTTGTTTGTCAAAAGAGATCAGTGCCACTCTGTCCTGCCTCTTACCGTGACCATGGGTAGCTCACTATCTCTGCCCACATGTATTTTAAATATAGTTGGCTAAAATCCCGCTTTGCGTGTTGCCACAGCAAAGATTCCTTTCATCTCTGCCAGCTTCAATTTTCATCATGTGCCCCTCCACCCCGCCCTGTTTCTAGCATGGGTTTTACAAGCTGATTTGAAAATTCTCCTCTTTGGACATACTGACTTTGCTGTCTTCTGCCAGTACTCAATTGGTCTTGTTTTAGTCTATTTTCAGTGTGTATAATAGTGAGTAATTAGAAATGTTCTGAGTTTGGAATCCAGTGTTAAAACAGTACTGATAGCCAGATGATATTGTTACCCTCCGGGAGACATGTTAGCATTTAATGGAATGTGTATATGCTAGGTTTTAAGACATTTGTGAAATGAAATAGTTTAATTATTTATATAACCATGACTTGGAAACATTGAATGATCTGCATACCAATGTAATGAATATGTATATAAATATGTATCTCTGTGGATATATTATGTCCCCCTTATTCTTGAACGATTTAATGCCTATACATTATGTCTATTTGTGTTTTTAACTGATTAGGAGCAAGCCTCTGATACATTATTTTTAATAATAACTTTATTGAGGTATGTTTTATATAATACAGTCGTCTGTTTTGAAGTCCTTTTCAGTGATCTTTCTTACTTAAAATAAGCAGCATGTAGCATTACATTTGCTGTCTTAATGGCTTTTAAACAGACATCTTGGTAATGTTAAATAAGTCTGTAGTGGATTTTGAACTGATTTGAATTTATCCATTTCTTTGCTATGTTTTCTGATCTTACAATTTCACATAGACTGAAAAACGGGTTTTGGGGGAGATTATTGTAGAATGTCATGGAGGTAGTTTGAGCTTCTGTGTGGACTGCATGGGCTCAGGTGGAAGACAGGTGGTGCTTGGGTGTGATGTGGCCTAGACTAGAAACAAAGATCAGGTGGTCCTGAAATAGGAGTTACGGATTTGGGTAAGTAGAGGAGTAATTCAGATGCCAAAGACTGGGGAGTGTAGAAGAAAACATCTGCGGGCAGCTGCAGAAGTAAACCAGGGAGCTTCAGAACAACCTAGACAGTGTTTGAGTACCCAAGAAACAGATTAAACCTCAAAATGTAGCATTTCCTTTTCATTAGTTATAAGCATATTTGTACTTTGTGTAAGAAGTTGGAAACCAGACCTTTAAAAGGGTCTGGAAATGGTCAGAACTTTGGGAAATACCAAGGGAAGGTTTTAGAGAAAGGGTGATTTTTGCCCTTTGTGGTAAATATGTCACCAGCTGAGTGGGATGGGCAGAGTAGCCTTGACTTTCCTGTTCTTGACACTGGCTTTACTAAACTGAGGAGCACCTGGCAGCTTCAGTTTGTTTTCCTCTGGAGTGACCTTTGACCTGACACTTAGCATGTACCAACTTTGATGAGATCAGAAGAGCAGCTAACCTTTCAGCAGATTGTCAGTCCGAGGGTTCTTCTGAGTCCAGCACTCTCCATTACAGAGATCAACAGCAGCTGGTAACTGTGGGTGGTTTTAAGGGACCGAGAGGCTGATGGTTGTCTGGCTGTAGCCCTTCCTAAACTGTTCACATTTCAGACTCTTGGGCCCTTAAGTCTTACTGAGGCCTCCCAGGAGCTTTTGATAACACCGAGCTCTCCAGGTCATCATCCACCTCATTGGAAATTTAAAATGAGGGGAGAAATACAGCCCCACAAAGGTGGTGCATGCCTTAAATCCCAGTGCTCAGGAGGCAGAGGCAGGCGGATCTCTGAGTTCGAGACCAGCCTGGTCTGCAGAGTGAGTTCCAGGGTTACACAGAGAAATCCTATCTCAAAAAACAAACAAAAATGAGAGTATATATTCACTCCTCAGTTTAAAAAAGGGTATTAGTGGGGCTGGAGACATGGCTTGGCAGCTAAGAAGACCCAGGTTCAATTCCCACCCACATGACACCTAACAGGCACCCATAGTTCAAGTTTCAGGGAATCAAATGACCTCTTGACCTCCTCAGGCACTGTATGCATGTGGTGCATGTATATACCTGCAGGTGAAACACTCACACAAATAAAATAAAATAAGCAGATCTAAAAAGAAATGTCTAAAGGGTAATAAGTTGTCCATGTTCTTTAAAGAGACACCTAAGTACTTTATAAAACAAAAATAAGAACAGTAATACATTACTAGTGTGTGCTATTCTCGTATCTTCATCTGTGTGGATCTGTTGTAGTACATTCTTTGTTTGAAGAATGTAAGGTACATGAAGAAAGTCTGGCCTGACGCAGAAAGGGGATTACAAAAGGACAGAGTATTGTTAAGGCTTTTTTTGTTTTGTTTTGTTTTGTTTTTTGTTTTAAATAATTAGTCCCTGGCAACCCACAGGTCACTGTGACCAGGGAAGCCGGTAAGCCAACTGCTGATCTTCACCTCTCCCTCTGCTCCTCCAAATCCAGTTCCCCAGTTTCATCCTCAGCTCTGTAGCAGACTTTCTGCTATGGCCTCTCCGAACTTTCTGTCCCCATTTCTAGGGGACTGACTAAGCAGATCCTGGTGGAACAACCTGCTTTCCCCCCTCCTGTGCACCCCTCAGCCGCACCCCACCAACCCATTCCTATTCTTAAGTGTCAACTCCCAATACCCAGAAACATTTTACCCAGAACCCACAGTGGGTACAACTATTGGGATCCCAGAAAAATTTCCTACCAGATAACACATAGCTACCCAACTCTGCTAAGAACCAGAGAGGGCAGCAGAAACCAAGAAACAAAACACCAGCCGGGCAGTGGTGGCGCACGCCTTTAATCCCAGCACTCGGGAGGCAGAGCCAGGCCGATCTCTGTGAGTTCGAGGCCAGCCTGGGCTACCAAGTGAGTCCCAGGAAAGGCGCAAAGCTACACAGAGAAACCCTGGCTCCAAAAAACAAAAAACAAAAAAAAACACCTACCTAACAAAGACAAAACCAGATGTCAGCACCTAGAATTACAATCTAGATGCCAGTATAACAACACAATCAATAACAGTCAGGATAATATGTCCACACTGGATCCCAGCAACACTATTATAGCAGGCCTGAGTATTCCGGCAAAGCTTCATGAAGTGCAAGAAAAAGACCTTAAAATAGCCTTTATAACTATGATAGCGGTCCTTAAAGAGGAAATGAATAAATGCCTTAAAGAAATCTATGAAAACACAAACAGTGGAAAGTAATGAACAAAACAGTTCAAAACCTGAAAATTGGAAGAGAGAATCTCAGGCATTGGAGACATGATAGAAGAAATGGATACATCGGATGTTAAATCTAAAAAAAAAATCTTGGCACAAATGTCCAGGAAATCTGGGATAGTTGAAAAGGCCAAACAAAAGAATAATAGGAATAGAGAAAGGAGAAGAAACCCAGGTCAATGGCACAAAAGTTTTCAACAAAATCATAGAAGAAAATTTCCCTACCCTAAAGAAGGAGGTGCCTATAAAGGTGCAAGAAGCATACAGAACACCAAATAGACTGGACCAGAAAAGAAACTCCCCTCGCTACATAATAATCAAAACACTAAATGTACAGAACAAAGAAAAAATATTAAAAGCTGCAAGGAGAAAAGACCAAGTAACACATCAAGACATACCTATTAATTTTGTTTTGTTTTTCAAGACAGGGTTTCTCTGTAGTTTTGGTGCCTGTCCTGGATCTTGCCCTGTAGATCAGGCTGGCCTTGAACTCACAGAGATCTGCTTGGCTCTGCCTCCCAAGTGCTGAGATTAAAGGCATGTGCTGCCTGGCTGCCATACCTGAATTCTCAATGGAGACTCTAAAAGCCAGAAGGGCCTGGACAGATGTACTACAGACTCTTAAGAGACCGCAGATGCCAGCTCAGACTCCTATACCATAGATGGAGAAAGAAAGACAGTCCATGATAAAACCAAAGAGCAATCCCAGACCAGCAAATAAAAAAAGCGGAAACACACACACACACACACACACACACACACACACACACACACACAGAGCAAAATAACAGGAGTCAACAAATACTGCTCTCTCAGTATCAGTGGTCTCAATTCCCTAATAAAAGGAGACAGACCAACAGAATGGATACGGAAACAGGATCCCTCTTTTTGTTGCATCCAAAAAATACACCTTAACATCAAGGATATAAATCACCTCAGAGTAAAAGGATGGAAAGACATTCCAAGCAAAATGGACCTAAGAAGCAAGCCAGTGTGGCCCTTTTAATATCTGACAAAATAGACTTCAAACCAAAACCTCTTCTGTTTCCTCACACCTTATATACCTTTCTCTGCCCAGCCGTGTCATTTCCTGGGATTAAGGGCATGTGTGCTCTTAATCAGAAGAGGTTGGGAAGGACATTATATACTCATCAGAGGGAAAATCCACCAAGAGGACATTGCAGTTCTTACACAAGTGTACCCAAGTTCGTAAAAGAAACACTACCATAGCTAAAAATCACACATTGACCCTCACACACTGATAGTGGATCATCCAGACAAGAACTAAACAGAGGAATGCTGGAACTAACACGTTATACACCAAATGGACCTAACCTATTTACAGAACATTTCACCCAAACATAAAAGAACATACCTTCTCACCAGTTCATGGAGTTTTCTCCAAAACTGACCACATACTCAGACACAAAGCAAGTCTCAACAGATACAAGAAAACTGAAATAACGCCTTGCATCCTGTCTGACTACTACGGATTAAAGCTGGGTATCAACAACAGAAAGCTTACACACTCATGGGAACTGAACAGCTCACTGCTGAATGAAATATGGGTCAAGACAGGAAAGAAATGAAAGACTTCCTAGAATTGAATTAAAATGGATATACAACACACCCAAACTTTCGGAACACAGTGAAGACGGTTCTAAAAGGCAAGTTCATGGCATGAAGTGCCTACAAAAGATATTGTAGGGATCTTATACAGTAACTTAATAGCACACCTGAAAGCTCTAGAACAAAAAGAAGAAATATCCAAAAGGAGTAGACAGCAAGAAATAAAATCAGGGCTGAAATCAATAAATAGAAACAAAGAACAGAAAACAATACAAAGAGTTCTATGAAAAAATAAGGTTGACAAACCCTTATCTAAATTAAGTAAAAGACAGATTATATTCAAATTAACAAAATTAAAAATGAAAAGTGGAATATAACAGACACTGAGGAAACACAGAGAATCATAAAGATGTATTTTAAAAACCTGATTGTTGGTGATATATTGTGTTTCCTAATCAACTTGCCTGAGGATCAGAGGACAGAGCCAGCCAGCCACTAGATTAGACATAGAGGTCAGGCAGTGGTGGCACACACCCTTAATCCCATCACACAGGAGGCAGAGATCTGTCTGGATCTCTGTGAGTTCAAGGCCCCACTGGAAACAGAGCCAAGCAGTGGTGGCACCCACCTTTAATCCCAGTACTGGGAAGCATACCTGCCCTTAATCCCAGGAAGTAACATGGCTGGGCAGAGAAAGGTATATAAAGCATGAAGAAACAGGAACTCACTCTCTTTAGGCTGAGGATTTCGTAGAGGTAAGAACTAGTGGCTGGCAGTTCTGCTTCTCTGATCTTTTCAGCTTTCACCCTGATATCTGGCTTTGGGTTTTTCATTATAAGACCATCTAAGATTTGAACAACACCTGTACTCCACCAATTTGGAAAATCTAAAAGAAATAGATTATTTTCTCGAAGCATACCACTTATAATCAAGATCAGATAAGCAATTTAAACAGACCTATATAACCTTAGTGAAATAGAAGCAGCTATTAAAAATCTTAATTAATCTTAATTAATATTAATCTCCCAACTTAAAAAAAAAACAAAAAAACCCAAAGCTAGATTAGTTTTGTGCAGAATTTTACCAGACTGTCAAAGAAGAGTTAATGCCAATACTCCTCAAATTATTCCACAAAATAAACAGAAGGTTTATTTATCAATTCATTTTTTGAGACCACAGTTACCCTAATACCCAAACCACATAAAGATGCATCAAAGAAAGAAAACTACAAACTCATTTCCCCTGTGAACATAGATGCAAAAATAGTCAATAAAATACTTGCAAACCAAATCCAAGAACACATCAAAAAGATCATCCACCACCATCAAGTAGGCTTCATCCCAGAGATGCAGAGATGGTTCAACATCCATAAACTGATAAATGTTATCCACCATATAAAAAAACAGAGACAAAAGTCACATGATCATGTCATTAGATACAGGAAAGGCCATTGATGAAATCCAACATCCCTTCATGATAAAAGTCTTGGGAAGATTAGGGATACAAGGGACACACCTCAACATAATAAAGGTAGTACACAGCAAGCCCATAGTCAGTATCAACTTAAATGGAGAGAATCTCAAAGCAATTCCACTGAAATCAGGAACAATCTAAGGTTGTCCATTCCCTCTGTATCTATTCAGTATAGTACTTGAAGTCTTAGCTAGAGTAATAAGACTACTGAAGGAGATCAAAGGAATACAAATTCGACAGAAAGAAGTCAAAGTATCTTTATTTTCAGATGATATGATATGGTGTGTGTGTGTG
>CABHPQ010001288.1:19306-42841 GCA_902168405.1 Peromyscus aztecus
ATGACTCAGGGTAAAAATACTTGTTCTTGCAGAGGATACAGGTTCGATTCTCAGCACTGACATGACAGCTCACAACTGTCCATAACTCCAGTTCCAGGGCATCAAATGCCCTCTTCTGACTGCTGCGGGCACCAAGCTTGCATGTGGTACACAGACGTACATGTAAGCAAAATACTCATAAAATAAATCTAAAAATTAAAGAGAAAAACTGGTGCGTGCTTCTGTGGGGGCTGGCAAGTCCCAAATCTACACCTGTTGGAGCATGACTCAGCATATTGTGCAGCCATTCACGTGTCTGGACACGTGTGCAATCTGTGTCTGTCCCTTTATCATCTTAGGAGGTACAACATATATATATATATATATATATATATATATATATATATATATGTATATATAATGTTATAAAGCCCAATGAAAATGAAACCATGGAGCCCTGCATAGGCTGTTTATTTCTTGAAGATGGTATCACAACATTGTACCAGGCTGTTCTTGGAGCCTATGCGTTGGGCCCTTCCTGTTTGTTTTTGAATGACTCCTCCACTTTATTTCTTTTTCCCTTAATTTCCTTACACAGTGTAGGAGGCAGAAACAAGAAGATCTCGAGCTAAATATGAGTGGGATTAAAATTTTGCAATGCTTTAATGTTGAGTAACATGTTCATACTAGTTAGGTTTTGGGCAAAACTTGACACAAACTACAATCACCTAAGAAGATGGAACCTCAGTTGAGAAATTGCTTCCATCTGATTGGCCTGTGGGCATATCTGTAAGGTATTTTCTGGAATAATGACTGAAGTCTCAGATAAACCCATTCCTCCCCAAGTTGCTTTTTGGGTTAGTATTTTATCACAGTAATAGAAAGTAAACTAGAACAATGTTTTACATACTTTTTTTATGTGTAACCAAAGGTCTTTCTGTAATTATTACATACAAATTTTAATTACTTTATTTGGCATTTCCTATTTTGAGCCTTTTCTCCTTTAGGAATCTTATTTTTGAACTCCCTTTCTCCCTGAAAAGCCCTAGACTCAAGCTATCCATTTAAGGTGATGATTATGACCTGTGAGGTATCTGTTGAGTGTAGTCAGATTTTTCTTTCCGACCTGCCAGTTCTCAAGTAATTGACATGGAGACTTAATATTAATTATAAATACTCGGTTGATAGCTCAGGCTTATTATTAGGTAACTCTTACATTTTAGATTAACCCATATTTCTTATCTATCCTCTGCCACAGGGCTGTACCTTCTTCCAGCATGGCATGTTCATCTTGCTTCCCTCTGTGTCTGCTCCTGATACTGAGAGACTCCTCAGACTCTGCCCTTCTTCCCAGCATTCTCTCTGCCCTGAAAATCCTGCCTAGCCATCGGCCAATCAGCTTTTTAACAATGAGAGCAATACATATTTACAGTATACAAGGATTGTTCCACAGCAGTTGAGTAAGCTTTAAAGCTGGGGTGTGCCACCAGGTGTAGTTGTATACTACTGTAATTCTAGTACCCAGAGGCAGTGGTAAGGGAGTGCTGTGAATGTGAGGACAGTCTAGTCTACAGAGTGAGTTCCATGCAGCAAGGCTGCATGGCAAAAAAAACCAATGTGTCAGCATAGTGAAACTAGTTTTAATTCGTCCTTGCATACACCACCCATTACTATAAATAGTTTAAACAACGTTCTTGAACAGTTCAGGATAATCTAGTTTATTACAGGCTGTTTCTACTTAAATAAACACACAAACAAATGAATGATGAGCAAACCCACCCAGAACTGTGGTTTTAACTGATTTTTTTTTCAGTCTTTCTTGTTCCCTGTGGTGCATATGTCATCCTCGTTTCTCCACGGGTCCCTCTTGTTCCTTTGTATGAAGATGCTGCCGCTGTCATCGGTCTTTTGCTACCTCTTGTCCGAGTTGAGACATGGTGGCTAATTTCCTTTGTCATCACAAAGTGTGTCTAACTGCTTGTGCTGTGCCCTGCAGCCCACACTGATTCACAATCAGCTTGGGAAGCAAAATAAACCCTGAAAGGACAGGGCCACTCTTGGGAGGGGCTGGTGGCACTCTTCTTGCCTTTCCTCAGGATCTGGTGTCTCCCTGTGCAAGGAGATGCCTCTAGGGATGGTTTATGCACCCTTCTTCCTTTGGAAAAATTTCTATTTCAAGTAAACTCTGTTCTTCCACATGCTTTGGCTTCTTGGTAAATAATACATTTTTTTTTCTAGGAGTTTGATCTTAGTATTGCTACCTTGTTAGTGTTTGGCTTTGTTTTTTTATTATTACCATTGAAATGACGGGCAATTATTTTAAATTTTTGATTCATTGTGCTTTTCTTTTGTTTTATGTCCTAGAAGGAACCATTTATTTCCTATTAAACACAACCTGACAGGAAAGTAGGTTTGGTTATGTTTCCTCTAAAGCAGCTCTTCAGTAAGCCTGTCCTATGAGGAACAGACTCTTCTTAATGTCTAGGGCATTGCTGAACTGGCCAAGATAATTTCTGAAGTTCACTTGTGGCCTTGTTTCTAGTCTTGTTCACATTACATTTTGGGCATCAGTTGTGGACTCAACAAATTGTGGCATTCTTCCCAATGCATCCTTTTAGGTTTATGTTTGTGTGTTGCTTTGTGTAATGCTCTATGGGAGAGGTTATAGTATTATAGCTCCCTGGAGTCCGATGCACATGCCCACTTACTTGTAGTATTTCTGAATTCTGACTGATACATAGAATTAAATATTCTAGTATCATCCTCTGTTTCTAAATATCAACATTGTAGTAGAGGATAGCTTCATTTCAAAGTAAACTGACTGTATTAAGTAATTATATGGGAGTTAAAATGCTCTGTTTGGGTAGTTAGGGGAGAGGGACACTCAGTGTGTATCTTTGTTCATGATGTATGTGAGGGAAGATTGAACATAGTCTTAAACATGTGGTCATTTTTCAGAAAAGCATTTAAAAATTCTATAGCTTTTTATAGATTTTCTATTTAGTGATACTCTATTTTAAATTATTTTTCGGTCATTTCTTTTTTAAGCTTTAAGACAGAAGGGCTGGAACACCTTTAAGTCCATTGATTAGTGCTTCCATTTAAAATTGCCATCATCATCTTTTAGAATGAGAGCCATTGAACCATTATGAAAAGTACTTGGATTCTTATTTATAAATATTAAGTCGTTTAGGAATAAAAAGAATTGTCTGTTAATAGTCATTTTTCAGACTGGAGGAGTTAACTCATAGTTAGGTTGTTTGCTAGCATTCATGAAGTCTTTGAGTTTGAATAGTAAATACAAAAAGAAATAAAAATTTTAAGTCAGTAGACCCCTTGAGAATGGTATCTTGTATCCTATAGTTATGCTTTTTTTTTTTTTTTTTTTAAAAAAAAAAAATGTGGTCTCCTGGGTTTTTTGTGGATACTCTTGGATCAGACCTGCAGACCTGACATTCGTTGATACTTTTAAGAGTGGTGGTATTGGTGTACCTGCACTAATGGTTCTGTATGAGGAGATCAGTGTGAGGCTATTGTTTCCAGCCATCTGTAAGACACTGACTGCTGAGTTGGCCCAACCTTCAGTGCATGAGACATTTAGAATGATTGTGGAAGGAATAAAACGACCCTTCCTGAATGTTTATGATGTCCAGATCTGTTAGATGTTTGCCAACTAAGCCCTCAGTTCAACCCACGTGGCAAAATCGGCCTCCCCAGGAGCCAAGCTCACAGAGGGCAGTGGGTGACGTGACATGTGTGTTCTCCACGGTCTCCTGCGTGTAGTAACGGTTTAGTCACAGCGTCAGACATGAGTCTTCCTTTCTCAGTCCACGGGGCTATTTAGTTTAAAAAATGAATTTTATAGCCACTGTTTCTTAATACCATTTCAACTTAGGATTTGATTTGAGATAAATGTCAATTAATTCAACTAGTTTAGATGCCTACCACTTAAGTATCTTTTAAAGAAATAGACACCATCATTCAATTGTCCAACCTGCAGAAACAGTTATTTTTGTGCAGTGATAGGCTTTGGCTCACTCACTGGTTTGTTACAAAATTTTTCCCCCTCTGAGGAACTATCCATAAATTACTTTCTCCCCTCACCTTTAGCCTTTCTAATTCATTCCAATACAGGAATGAGCTCTTACTCGTAAGTAGTAGCACTTTATTTATTTTTTTTGTAGTACCACTTTATAACAAAGAGATGACTTAATTGGCATATCTTAAAATGTAGGCACCAGCACTATAATAGGGAAAGTAAAAAGTCTTGATGAACGTCCTCTCATAGGTATATTCTTATTGAGTGAGTGTGCTTGTGGGTGAGTGCATATGTGTTGTGGTGTGTGTGTGTGTGTGTGTGTGTGTGTGTGTGTGTGTGTGTGTGTAAGTCAAAATAACCATGGTTGCCACTCTTCAGGCACCATCTCCATCCATCCATCCATCCATCCATCCATCCATCCATCCATCCATCCACCCACCACCCATCAATTCTGAGGGAATGCCAAGCTCTCATGGGTCTGGTGCTTGCCAAGTAGACTAGGCTTGCTAGGCAGAGCCCCAGGCATTCACCTGCCTCCACTTTCCCAGCACAGGGATTATAAGCATGTGCCTCCAAGCCTGACTTCTTTGTGTGAATTCTGGCAATCCAACTCAAGTCGTCATGCTTGTAAGGCAAGTCCTTTGCCAACTGAACTATGTATGCCCCTGCCCTGGTATATGCTTTAATTCTTAAATAGTGTATAGTTGTTCAAAATTAGTCATTGCTTGTGGAGATGAAGAATACCTCTCATAAAGTTGTTTGCTTCTCCATAGAAAATATTAGAAGTATTTAGGTAATTTAAGAATATTGAAAGTGCACAAGTAATGTAGGGAGCTAAAAACCTTCTATAACCAGGCCGGATGGTACAGGCCTGTTGTTCCAGCTAATTAGGCATTTGAGTCAGGATGACAACAAGTTCATGGATTGTAAGGGTTTCAAAGTGAGTTCAAGGCCAGCCTAGGCAATTTAATGAGAATGTTTCAAAATGAAAGTAAGGAGAGATGCATTGGTGTATTGCTATTGTGTAGTATGCTCAAGGCCTGGGGGTCAGTCTCAATATTATTTAAAACAAATACCCAGTTTACATCAATAAGATCTTTTCTTCTAATCTTCTGTCTCATATTGCTCTTTCTTCTCATTTGCTACTCTCTGGTGTTCAGTTACAGCCATGTTACTTAAGAACATGGCTAGGATTTGAAGACTCTCGCAACTGGACCATTTAAGTAATATAGTTCATACAATGCCTTTCTCCATAACTACCATCATTTATTCTTTGAGACAGTGATTCTCAACCTTTGGTTCATGATCCCTTAAATGTCAAATAGCAGATATCCTGCATATCAGATATTTACATTACAATTCATGACAGTAGCAAAATTGCAGTTATGAAGTAGTAATGGAATAATCTTATGGTTGAGGGTCACCACAACATGAGGTGCTGTATTAGAAGATCACAGTATTAGGAAGATTGAGAACCAGTGCTCTAAGATTTCAAGTTACAATGAGTATCTGAGAGATGGTCCTTTAGGTAATGTGTCTCAGACTTGTATCTTCCTGTGTGCTACAGAGTGAGAACTTGGAAAGTCCTAACAGTTACTCTTTCTTATAGGAAAGAGCTAAATAGTAATCTCTCATATAAGCTGGACATGGTAGCTTATCCTGTACTGTAATCCTTGCTACTAGGGAGGCTGAGGTAGACGGATCATTTGACTTGAGCCCATGATTTCAATAGCTGCCTGGCCGACAGAGTGAAACATCATCTTAAAAAAATTCTAAAGCAACCCTTCCTAATGTTTAGCTGAAACTTACCTGCACATAATCTTAGCTTAAATTCTAGATCTCTTTTAAAAGAAATACAAATGGATTTCCATTTCATTTTTCGATTTCTTTAAATAAAAATTAATTTAAAATTTCAATATGAGAGTTTTTTTTTTTAGTATTTCTGTTATATTTTCTTTTATTGAAAGTAGATTTTTTTTTATACAATATGTTCTGATCATGTTTTCCTCTCTTCCAACTCCTCCCAGTTCCTCCCCACATCCTCTCCCATCTGGAACCACACCCTTTCTGTCTCTCATTAGAAAATAAAAACAGGTATCCAAGAAATAATAATAATAAAAATAATAAAATAAAATAAAACAAAAAACAAGTCAGGATAGGACAAAACAAACAGGAGAAAAAGAGCCAGAGCAAAAGCAGGAGAAACACATATAGATGCAGAGCCACCCTCATCCACACACACAGGAACCCCCTAAAAGCATAAAGCCAGGAACTATAATGTATATACAAAAGAGCTGTAAGGTCAAAAACAATTCCGTGACACAATTATGAGACAAAGAACCTCCAAAGATATCACTGAGTTTCTTTAGTGTCGGCCATCTCCTGCTGGGCGTGGGGCTAGAGGGGTTGGGGGACATGGGGGAAACAAACCTAAACACAGATAGCTAAGGCATGTAGGAACTCACAGATGAGGGGCCTTAACAGGTCTGCACCAGATGAGGCCCTAGAGCTGAGGGAAGTAGACACATGCCTCCATCCCTAACCCAGAAGCCAGCTCCAGGTGATAACCCCATTCTGTTTGAATATGCAGATCTCTTAAAAGAGCCTTCTAAGTGCATTCTCTTCCTTAAACCTACTCAGTTCCTTACAGTTATCCTAAATATCTATGGTGTTTTCTGCATACTGGGTGGTGGTGGTGGTGCACAGCTTTAATCCCAGCACTCGTGAGGCAGAGCCAGCCCGGTCTACAGAGCAAGATCAAGGACAGGCACCAAAACTACACAGAGAAACTGTCTCAAAAAACCAAAAAAAAAAAAAGACTACAACATTTACACACTGCTTTTCCTAGGATAGGAGAGCTAGGATGGGTTGCTGTCATTCACACAGCCCTTCAGCTCATATTACAGCAGAATATCCTGTCTTCCTGGCTGTGGATACCGTACATCTGATGATATAACCTGTAATTATATTAGGTTCTCAGTAATCAAGCTTGACACGTACAGAACCTTTTGGCTAGATCAGTTTTATAGACAACCCCTGTCCACCTCCCTAACCCTTTCCTTCTCTGAGTGCAGAGCTTTATGTTCATCTCTGTGAAATGTGAGTTTCTTTACTCTTTTTACCTATCTGGGTATAAAGCCCCTAATTTTACTAAAAATTAAATGAGTTATATTTATAGTTAACAAGCGAATTTATGCCCATTTCCTCATGTTGAGGACTATAGTAACTTCGCACATTAGTTGTGAAGTGCAAGTGGAATCATTTAGGTGTTTATGCTTTGTTTGAACAACTACTGTGTATCATGTTTTAGGATCATTATGACATTATCAGAAATAAAATCCTCTGATGGTCCAGGACCTCAGCTAACCCATATTACAGTTTCTAATGCAGTATTTTCCTGTTTTTGCTAAATAAACAGAGCGGACATTAGTGGCTCATTGTCTTCATGCAAATGTATTAGTCACAGAGGACTACAGTATAGGAAACTAGCAGGGAAGGTATAATTCTACATGTTTGGACGGTAGGCTTTATGAAATATAGCAGGCAGCTCTGTGTGAAACCTTTGCTGGAGGAAAGGCTCTCAGGCATTTTCAGTGAGTGTTCAAGGACTCCACCTCTGAAACCTTGAACACTGCAAGGTTGAGGTCTGGCCTTTTCTTAAAATAGGTTCAAGGAAATGAAGTAAGCCTTATTTAGTCTGCTATTGAGGTCTGCTCACTTTTCAAACAAGTGCATTTCTAAAAGGCCAGTGTTGGAAAGTCTGGTGACTCACTGGCCTTGTTCCTGTTTCTCTGCTGGTCTCCACACCTTGTCATCGTTTAACCTTTTTCTTCTGGGTGCTGTATATGAATGTGGGACATAGTAATTACAGGTTGGCTACCACCTTAATTTCTCAGTTATGAGTCACATGCAATGTAAATCGTTTGTTGTCAGGAAGTTTTATTTTTTGAAGAGAGAAACCACCTAAAATACAGATTCCTTCAGAGTATGTCTCTGGAGAGTATCAGGCCGTTGTTATGTGTACTCCATTAGATAATTCTGACATAGCTTCCAGGGGGTTTAGAGCCTGAATTTAATTTAGATTCAACTGAGATATTTAGTTAACATTTTCTAGGTGTCAGGCAATGTGCCTACTTCTTTTATATTTTCTTCATAATTAAGTTATTTTTAATAATGAATTGGAAGCACCATTTTATAGATTAACTCTGTGACCACTTCCAGTGGGATGTGTGAAAGACTAATCTGAAGTATACTCAAGGATGAAATAGATTATGTGAAAATGTACGATTAAGATTTAAAGGGTTTGTCAGGAGGGACCTGATGGTTCAACCCTGTGATCTCCATTACTTGGGAGTCTAAAGCAGGAGGATCACAAATTCAAAGCTTCCCTGGACAACAGAGTAAGTCCACATTCAGCCTGGGGATCTTCAGACCGTGTCTCAAGATAAAAGGAAGTGGTAGAGTGTGTGCCTAGCATGTGCAAGGTGCCAGGTTCAAGTACTACCTCCCACCTCCAAATCTTTCCTTTTTGAAAGATGTGTTTGAGGGGGAGAGAAGTTTGAGAATGCATGTGTGTGCCTGCCTACGTGAGTTTATGTTTACAAAGTGAGTGTAGGTGTTTGTGGAAGGCTAGAAGAGAGCATCAGGTCCCCTGGAATTGGAGTTAGAGGTGATGGTGAGACCCTTGATGCTGGGAACTGAATCTGTATCCTCTGTAAAAACAGTGAGTGCTCTTAAGCACTGAGCCAGTTTTTCCAGCCCAGTTTTTCTTTTTGAAAACTTATGGTAGTAGCATTGGAGACAGGGTCTTTCACTGATGCTGAAACTGCCCATTTTCAGTTAGGCAAACCACCCACCTGGTTGCCTGGAATCTGCTGGTCTCCACTCCCAGAACTTGGGTTTCAGACAAGGCCATGCTGAGGATCCAAACTCATGTCTTCATGCCCTCAAAGCAAGTGCTCGTGGCAGTGAACCATCTCCTTAGCTCAGAACATAGTATTTTTGAATTTCACTTCTTTAGGGAACAATAAAATACTAGGAATCAGATTTGTAAAATTCTGATTTTTTGGTTTTCAAGGACGACTTCCTTCTTCCCGTCTCACTGACAGGTAGATCCTCAGCTTCCGTAATTTTCCCCTCTGGCATAAGAAGCGGGAATAAATCAATGCATAACTGCTCAGACATAGTTGGATTTGAAAACTAGACCTCTGTAGTCTTCTAACCTTCTAATTTTGTGCCTTATACACCTTTTCTAACAAAAAAAATACATGTATCATTTTCTTGTATCCTTTGGGCTTAACTGTTTGTAAAGTTTATTGTGAGCGGTGGGTAATAGTAAGAACAAGTAAGTTCCAAATATGAGTATTAGTTACTGCTAAAAGGAACAGACTATTTTTCTCAATTTTTGAGTAATTAGAAATGGTGACTGTATTAGAAGAAAGAGTGCAACAGCATTACATTTAGCGGGGATGCCTTTCCATTAGGGAGGTTTAGGAACTGTGATCTCTACTTTTTTTTTTTCACATTGTGACTAGAGTTGAAAAGTTTTCAGTTCTTGACACGGCAGAAAGGGTTTTGTTTTGTTTTTCCTAGCTCTGTTTAATGTTTCTAAGTCTAGACAGCTAAGAGATGGGGTAGATAGAACACAGGTCAGGGCTACATCCCGGGCTCATGGTTTAGCCTTGCTCATATAAAGTCTGTACTGTAAGATTCTTCTAATCTTGGGCTCATTTTATTTCTTATCTGGTACCTGACGTAGTTGTAGCAGTGTATAGGTTTCCAAGTTGTCAGTACTGAGTCTGAAGGTATGAATGTTGTGGGCATGGAGCCAGACCCTGAAGCAGTCATGCTGAGTCCCAGCACTGAGGAGCTGCGGGGCCTAAGGGTGTGTGATTTTCTTACTTCATCTCTCAGGTTTTCTGTCAGGTTAGTTTCCTTCTTGAGAGAAATGACACATTTTTCCAGAGAGAGCTAACAGTAAGTATGAAGCTTTCCTGTTATAAGGCAAGACACCACCACCATGAGGCTATTGAAACTTGGAGAATTGCTGGTGCATAGATGTATTGGGATATGGGCTAGATGAAAAATGTGGAGTTTGATTGTCTAGGCCTTGAGTCAACCACTTCATGTTGTGATAAGTGCGCGTGACAATTAAGTTACCATTTTAAGTCTATAGTTCAGTAATTCCCATTGCTATTTAAGTGTTAGCACTATCCACCTTCAGAACTTTTTTATCTTTCCAAACTCAGACTGATCAATAACTAATCAATACCCACCCCTCAAACGTACCTAGAAACACCTATCCTGGCTGCCCCTAAGAATTTGGCTAGCTTAGACACTCAGAATGGAGTGGCTTATTCCGCTTAGCCCACTGTCCTCCATGTTTACTCTGCTCTAGTGTGTGCTGCCTTTGAAGACTGAGTCATGTCCTAGTGGATGTAGATACCACTTCTAACCTGTGCATTTATGTGTTGATTTTCATTGAATTCCTTAGTTTTGGTGCCATTTGCTTTTGAATTACATCTATTACAGAACACTATTTGAAAATTTCTGAAGGATAAAAACATGATCTTGCCAGTGTGTATTTCCAGTCACTAAAAATTTGATGCATCTGTTCAACACAATTGTAGGTGGCCGTGTTGTAAAGCATGCTTGGGGCTCTGAGTCCAGTTGTACATGACAGACATGGTAGCAGCCATCCTGGGCTTAGAGTGTATGTGGGGAAGTAGAGTAACGGTTTAAATAGTATCATGACAGAATGTAAAATCACAACTGTATTAAGATGAACTACTCTTGTGGTAACCCTAGGAGGACATTTACCAATGTGTATTTTGAAATGGAGTGAGAAACAAAAGGAGAGAGTTTAGGTAGAGAAAGTAATCTACTAAGGTCTTTTTGCCTGTCCAGGAAGCAAGAGAAATCCAAGAGACCTAGAGCAGGTGTGAGCATGTAAATCTTTTTAAAAAAAGTATTTAATATGTTTATTTGTTGTGTATTTGTATACATTTGCATGTGTGCGCCATAGTTCACGTGATGGAGCGGAGAGGAGGAGAGGAGTTGTTTTCTCCTTCTACCATGTGGGTCTGGGAATCAAACTCTGTTTGTCAGGCTTGGCCGCAAGCGTCTTACCCGCTGAGCTGACTCCCCAGCCCAAAGTGTGTAAATCTTGGAAACTGTGATGGTTTTGTTGTTGTTTGCTACAGTGGCACATTTTAATCTGTACAAGGATCATAGAAGATGGAAGATAGATGTGAAATGATGAGGCTTTGACTTTCAAAGACTTGGAAAGAATATGGCAGGTGGGTTGAATGTGTAGTATGTACAGTGAATCCAGACTATTGATTTTTGTGGTTTTGAAGGCAAAAAAGTAATTCCTAGAATGGGATGGTAGCAGAGATCCAGAGAGACCTGCACCGGAGAAGAATAGATAGTTGAATGAAACAGTATGATGGGTATCCGATGTTGACGGTCACTCAAACACATGTATGTGAACCTGTATCAGATCAAAGTGGCCTTTGATCCTCATCACACCTAGGATGCTTTACACTGGGTAAAACAGTGAAAGCAGAAATGAATTTTTGCAAGATTGGTTTGTGAAGTGTGGGAAGAGACTAAGGCTGTAGACATAGGAGAACACGGGGTCTAAGGAAGAGCCTGGTTTAACTCTGTGTTTGGGTAGGAGTGCCATGGGAGTTTACAAGTTGATGGGGTGGACCTTTGGCTGGGAGCAGTCTGTTCAAACCTGTGGAGATTAGATGAGTAATGTAAGAAGTCTAAGAAGGGGGCGGAGGAAAGGAGAAGAATCAACCATCACTGTTGCAAAGAGTAATTGCCTTTTGTTATGAAGAGGAGGAAAGAACAGGATGGATGCAGTCTTCAGATAGACGAGAGCCCCAGTAGGGAGCTCTGACATTGCCCAAAGCCACGGTTAAAGATGGCATATTTTCTGTAACTGTTTTCTGTCCTCTCCACCATTCGAAGGTAGAGCTGATTGTGAGGGCTGATGGGAGTGTCCTTATTCCTTGTCGGCTGTAATGCAGCCTCCCAGGTAAACCTGTATGCCTGGGTGAAATGAAGAGTTTGTGAGAGAATGATGTATCTTCATTTAATTTCAGCTGTACCTATAGAAGTTTGGTTTGTTAAAAAAAAAAAAACCCACCAGGTGGTTTATTATAATATTATTGACAAGACCATATGTGCATCTGTGTATGTGTGTGTGTGTGTGTGTGTGTGTGTGTGTGTGTGATGTATGCTCATGTGTGTGTGAAGATTTCATCTTCTAAATTTAACAAAGCTTGCTAAGCATGCATTTTATAAAATTTTAAGACATGCTAATTTACAATGGCACCATAATAATGAAGGGTGGGGTAGAGGTCACATTGATTCCTTTCTCCCCACCTTGGTGGAAAAAAAAAATCATATTTTAGTTCAAAGCTGTTCAAGTAAGTCCTTGCTCCGTTTTTTCCCACCCTGTCTTCAGTGATATTATTTGGAGTCAGCAATCAATGGATTCCATCCCTCTGAGACTTGCTTAACCTACAGCCGCTGATATAATACAGGCAAGAGCTTGTTACTTTATCTGATTTGTCCATCGCTACCTTAATGAGTGAAATGGTTAAGTAGAGGAGGGGGCGAGCCTTAAGGAATGTGTGTACTGTTGGAGCTGAATATTTCAGCGTATATGGGGAGAGGGAGGGTGAGAGAGAAACCCACTTACATCACTAGAACCACATCGAGTGTGAGCCTTGCAGGTTAAGAGACAGACTACAGTGTCTTGCTTTCTGCGGGAAGCAGCAATGCCGTTGGTTTCCTAAGAGGGATTTTTTTTATTTAGAAAAGGAAGCTTTCTCTACCCAGGAAATGGCTTTCCTTGTGCGTTGCTATGCCAACTGCCTGCAGCCATGGTCCTCCAAAGTAAGCACAATAATGTAATTATATTGGTGTATTGCATTCAGACTCATGATTCTTGAGATTGTGTGTGTGTGTGTGTGTGTGTGTGTGTGTGTGTGTGTGTGTGTGTGCATGCATGCATGTGCTGTGTTTCTGTCAGTGACTCCGGCTAGCAGGCATGCTTGTGTTGAGTGTGAGGGACAGACATCATTCCATTAAATGTCCATCAGTGTCATACTGCTGAGATTAATTGTGCAAACTTGGTTAGTAGAGTGGGACAGAGATCACTGGTCACCACTGTCAGCATCATTAGCAGCTAGGGAGGAGGTCCTGATTCACACGCTCTGCCCTGATTTTTTTTCCTCTTCCTCTCTCTCTCTCTCTCTTTTTTTTCCCCTTGGTTGGAGGGGTCTGTACGTGTGATTGCAAATGAAACAAGAGTGTTAACAATGCTTGGCTGAATGCTAGAGACTGGCTTTTCACCACCCTGGCTAATATAATTCTGTATTAAGCCTTTTGGAGAGGAATCTGTGTGCAGTCAGCCATTTTAGCTTTTTTCCCCCCTTTTCTTTTGCCTCTTGTTCTTCAGCCTCAGAAATGATCTTGTTCTCTCCGGAGCCTGAAGGCCGGGTGAGGTTCCCTCGGCCTTGTCAGAGACTCGGAGGGTTAGAGTTTCAGTGTGATAAAAATGGAGCCGAGCACTGTCGCTCTGATTCCTTTTCTGTCTCCAAGTGTGAAGGGTTTTTAAGCTCACCAGTAGTGACACTTTAAGCTGCAGCCTGGTTTTTCCCTCCTCCCTCTTTTTTTTTTTCTCCCCCTTTTTCTTTTAATTTCATGCTGTAGAGGGTGACTTGCCATCGTGAGAGGTTGGTACATGATGTGTAAATTCAGTTCAGCATATGTTTCTTCATTATGAAACCACTGGCCGCGCCTGCTAGCCATGGAGTGCTGGGCCAGCAGGAGAAGCAGTCCGTAAGTATCCAGGCGCTGCCTGCCGGCATCACAGGCTGCCCGGCTGGGGGGCAAGCAGTGTGGGGAGCAGGCAGGGAGCTTTTCCACGGAGCGAGCGTTGCTCTTCTCCAGGGGAAGCGGTGCTTTAGAGGGTAGTGATAGTCTGCTCAGAGGAGGGAGGAGGGTGAGTTTCTGCTCGCTTGCTCTTCTGATTTTGCTGTGATTTCTAAAAATCTAAAGACCAACAGTTTATTTAAGCAAGACCACGAGCATTGAGAAATATTGGACAACTGATTTTTCTCATTAGAAAATAATGTAGTTCTCCCTAAATGCCCAGCCAGTTTGTTTGAGAAACCTTTCTTTGGTTGAATTTAGTGAAACATCATGAGAGGTTCCGGCCCATGGGAATCTGGCAAGGAATGCACGTGGAGGTGGGCGGGAGGGTGGGGGGCTTCGGCTATTGATTTGGTAATAAAACTGTCGGTGGTCCACTTCTGACTTCCTAACCTTTGTTAATTGGTGATGAAAGTACACTGTATTGTTTTAATGCCACAGAAAGAAATTACTGCTCCTTTGTAATTGGTCCCATGAGTCAGCTATGTGATTGTCTTGCTGAAATCCCACAGGCAGCAACTGCTGTTTGTGAGAAACATATTTCTGTGTCTAACTCTAGGTCAGAGCCTCCTGTTCCAGGAATACGTGCACCCCTGTGGTGCCACTTTTGTGTCACCATGGCACAAGTTTTTTTTTTTTGCCATTTTGCCAGTTTGTGACATTGGTGTGTGTGTGTGTGTGTGTGTGTGTGTGTCACACACACACACACACACACACACACACACACACACACACAATCCTCCAATTAAAGTGCTCATGTTTAGGCAGATATGTAAGCATTTTAGAACTGTCTCCTTACATATCCTAGACCTGTACATTATGATGTAGGAGTTAGCTTTAATGTATGCTAAGAAGTGATACAATAGCGTCAAACTTCAAATAAACGTGTAAACCACCCAAGCCTTGAAAATTAGCAAATAGGATGCCGTGACTTAGAGTATTTAGGTTTAGGTTCTGTCGTCACTCAGTGATGAGCATTTCAGTTGGATGTAGGAAAGTTCCTTAGGTGCCGTGACTCGGAGGTGGCGCCTCACCTGGTGAATGAGTCCCTTGTTCTTCAGTTGGAGCTGCTTGCTGGCAGATTTCAGTGCTGTGTTTTTTTTTTATTTTATTTTATTTTTTTTATTTTCCCAGCCCTGTCTTGCTGGGGGTTCTAGGCATGCTTCCCTGATTAAATATCTTCAGACCTAATCTAGAAAAGAGCAACTATTCACTTCATTTCACAGAAGAAAGGTTGTCAAAGAGAACTTCCCTTGGAGTTGGATTTTAGTCCAGGTCTTTGTCACTTAGCTCCTGGCAGTTACAGCTTCCAGGTAAAGAATGCCTGTTAATCTGCACTTGAGGCACATCCAAGATTTAGATCCTAGGCTCACTGTGCATCTTTCTCATGTAACCTTCCCCAAAATGGGAAGGGGTGGCATTTTTCCTAATACACATTTAACAAAGAAAATTATTAATATCACTGATCGGTCAAGGAAGAAAAACCTTTTAAAGTTGTGTGAAAATGAGCTGTTGGAATAGAGAGCACCAAATATCAGCTCATTAACAGGGAGCTGTGGTTCTACACTCAGATTTGTTTCCACTAAGCACTTTATATCTCACTAAATGAAATGCTGGGATTTGCACCCAGGGCACAGAGTATAGGGTGTGGGTAACTTGTGATTCTGAGGTCTTGCTGTTGGCCATTGTCTCATCCATTCTGATTGACATGTTGTCACATGTTGTTATTTGGCAGTCAGACTTCAGAATGCATGAGGAGCTGGATAAGAGAAAACAACTCTGGTTCTCAAGCAATGGTAGTTCAGTCCATAGTGATGAGCAGAATAGAAAAGAAGGCTCTTTTTTGCTCCTATACTGTTATACCAGAAAAATGTCATAACTGAGTTCAGTTGAGTCATTTCCACTAAATTCAAAACTGTTTCAGGTTTTGCTTCTGTATACTGTCTGTGGCTGTTCGAATGGCTCCCCTCCCCACTTGGATTATAGAAGGAAGGGTGGTACTACAACAATGAAAACAGTTTTAGGGGACTCCATTAACGGTGTTGTGGAAGAATCTTCCACATCATACAAGTGTTATTCTTTATTTTCTGCCTCACTCAGTAGACATCTCTGTTGCTTAGTGCATGCATGGTAGATACTATTAAGTGTTCTCATTTAATTGGATTTTTGGATCAGCAAAATCTTACTTAACCTTTTGAGGTTTTAAAACATTTGAATTTTGTGTCTTTTCTCATCTCATCTCACAGAGATACCTTGTGAGATCTTGAAAATATAGCATTGTTCACATTTCAGAGATGTTACCAAAAACCAAAAACCATAATTGTAATAATTGCAAAGCCGTGTTGTATGGGAAAGGCTTTCCCACTCTCTGGAAATTGGAGAAAATGCTGGGGTAGCATTAAAAGTCTCTACGCAAGCCAAGTGTGGTGGTGCACACCCGTAACAGCACCGGGAAGCTAAGCCCCGAGGGTGGCAAGTTCAAGGCCAGGGTGGCTGTATAGTGAGCCCTGTCTCCAAAATCAACTAAACAAAACGTCTCCTTTACTCAGTGTATCAGCATTTAAAGAATTTCTACAATCTGAGGCAACTCGAACACTTTGTAAATCCTTCAAATTGGCCACTTTTTAGCATAATGGCCTTGCTACTGTCAAACTAATAAACCTGTTTTCTGTTTGAAAAATTTTGCAGAAATTATTGATTTATGCAGCGTTTTGTCTTTACCTTAATTCATACTGTGAGTCATGATTAAATAGTAGGACAAGGCTGTGTACTGAAGGGAGTGCCTACTTTATGTGGAAGGAATTACTGAAGTAGCTGTCACTATGGAGCGTTTGTTGCACGTCAGGTACCATATTTCACATTATCTTTCTGAATTCCTACAACAGAGCCCGAAGAAAGATGTAGGATTGCCTTTAGAAACGGAGAAGCTGAGGTTAAAAGAAAAAGACACACAGGACTCAGGAATGTGCATTGCTCATCATTGCAGCCCAGGCCGATATCTTGCATTAAACTTAGGTCTAGAACAGCCCCCTCATGTGGCCAAATGGCCTATAATTTACACACTTGTGTAGAGTGTATATAACCTTGACCGCAGTGTTAACAGACGGAGCTCAAAACTTCGCACAGCGCTGGCCTTTTACCCGCTCTTTATTCTTGGTGCACAGGACATTGCAGTCACCATTCTTATAAAAGCGGTGGCACTGTGGTGGAAAGTACTTAATTCAACTGCGTGTTGCTTGGCGTGCTTAAGATTGCGTCTCTCCTTTTTGAAATGAATTACCTTGAGGCTGGAGTGGGATGGCCGGGAAAGGATGTCATGGAGCCCAGTTTCTTCCTCCTGGCCCTCGGTGCCCCTGTGTGCTCCCCAACCCCCAGCTCTTTCATACTATGGATCTATCATTGGTTTAAGCCACAAGTATGGACCTTGCTGTGTAGGCTAGCTAACCCTGAAGGGATCCTCCTGCCTCACATTCCTGAGTAGCTGAGACAGGAGGTGGGAGCCACCTCTTCTCACTTGCTGCTTAACACTTTAAACAAACTTCATGTCTTAGTTTCCTCAGCCGTTCCTTTATAACTTCTGATTACCTGACCATAGTCCCTTGGCTCCACTGAAAGCATAAACGTTTTGCTGTTCCTACCTCCTGTTAGTGCCAGAGTGACCCAGCTTTACCACTGAACCATCTCCCTCCATCTTTGCTAGCTGTGACTTGTGTGAACCATAGGGCCCATTTAATCATTCCCTTCCCCTCCCCTCCCCTCCCCCCTCTCCTCCTCTCCCGTCCCCTCCTCTTCCTCTTTCCCTTTTCCTTCTTATTTTGAATCAGGGCGTCCTATATCTCAGGTCGGCAGAAGATAATTTTGAACTTCCGGTCCTCCTGTGTGCTGGATTTATAGGCATGGACCACCATTTCTAGTTCATGTACTACTGGAGAGTGACCCTGGGGCTTCATGGATGCTAGGCAAGCACTTGAACACCTGAGCTGCAACTCATCCTTAGTCTCCTCTCCTCTCTCTTCCTTTGTTGGGGGTGGGGTGGAGACCCTCTTTCCTTAGTCTCCCAAGTACTTGAATTACATTGACATTTTATGTGTTCCTTGGCCAAGAAGATGAAGGATGACTTAGCTTATGTTATAAGTTCCTAAGGTCCTTTAAAAAAGTATTGCTTCCCTTCTTGGATAGTTTTCCTCTATGCTTTTAAAATTCCAGTCAAGCTGGTCTGATTTCAAGCAGTTGCCTCTTTCCTTTCCAGTTTCTCAGTTTGACTCGCCGTTCTTTGCTTGACCTGACTTCCTCCATCTCTCTTCAGTCTTGTTGGTTGCTCTGTCTCAGTAGTAGGAATTCAGGAGCACACACTACGTAACATTTAATATTCTTATTTCTTCTAATTGGTGCTTAGAAAGAGGCTTGGCCTTTACGGAGACATGAGAAATCCCACCTTGAATGAGTTCTTACCCCTTGTGTACCATGTGTTGTGAGTATGGTTGGAATTTAAAACTGTTTGTCAGCTGTTAATACAGAATAAAGAAGGCTTTTCAAGGCTGGCAGAGTAACATGTGGGACTCAAAGCAGGGGACTGCACAGAGTGAGGATACAGAGGGATCCGAGGACAGCAGACTCATCACTGTTGGCATGGCCTGCGTTAGAGAGGAGCACTAGGTCCAGTTGCTGGTAGGTAAGAGATGAAAGACTGTAATCTGAAGATCTAGCTTAGTAAGTGTGATATATGTTAACTAGACCAGGTTTAAGAAAACTTAATTGAGAAAACAAACAAAAAAGAACAAGCTGCCTCACACCTCAGCAGTTTGACCTTGTCTGTTTGCATTGGTTAGGGTGGCTCTTTAACGTTTGATTGATGCGTTGCCCGTAACAATGAAAAATAGCCCAAGCACTAATTATAGACAGTAAGTTAGGACTCCTTCTCAGAGGTTAAAACTCCCCCTCCTCTTATCTGATCTCCGTTTTGTCTATTATGACAGATCTATTTCCTGAGATGAAATAAACTTATCTCTTGGGAAGATTTTCCTCAGTGCTTGCTTACAGAGAGGCCCCGAGGACGCGAGATCCTATTGTATTGTTCAAGGACAAGGTCATCTTGCCTTGGATTTGGGCCAAGAAACCCTGGCAACAAATTAGATCTTTTTAGCCCTGTTAGAAGTGAAGAAATATATTTAGAGACTTGCCCAGGCATTGCATGTGCTGTTTACATGTGTGCAGTTCTGAAAAAGGTCTTTTTCATTGTAGTGCACACACCAGTGAAAGCTTCGCTGTTAGCCAAAGGAAGCAGTGTGCTTCATAGCCTTGCTTTTAAATATTGTTCAGTAATGATCCATTTGAAGGTACCTGAGGATAAAACCAATTGATTAGTGAAAAAGAGAATGCTCGAAGTACATTATTAGAGGCTCAAGTGCCCCCCACCCCCATTTAACTGTTTAACTATTACAAGACCACTGATCATAATATCAATATCTTATCTTAGGTCTTTGAAGTAGTGATACGTAATTTGCACCAAATTAAATGCTCTGGAAGTTTCGTATTAGAGGTATAGTTATTCCTTAGATACAGTTTCCATATTGCTAGTTCCCTTGGGTTTGGGTTGTACTACAGTCTTAGCTATTCTATTCAGGTAAACTTAAGAACTCTTCTTGGGGTAGAGCTCAGTGTATAAGGTGTGCTTAGTACGGATGAGGCCCTGTTGGATCACCAGCTTGGCTAAAGAAAGAGAACAGCTCACTGCTGTTGTGTCTGTAGTAATCCTTGTGTTTTCATAGCTTTCCTGTTCAGATCAGTAGTCATTATCCACAGATTTCATTTGGATTGTGGTTTGGTTGTGAACTTTAAAAAGAAGTTATATGTATGTTGTAGATATAACCCTGTGAGTATGTATATGTATATACACACTTTCACATACGTTTAACTTAAATGAACTTTTGTAAATGAGTCTTCAAGGTTTTATTACTTTCCTTCTTCTAAGATTTTTGCTCTGTTTCATCTTGTTTTTTTTTTTTTTTTTTTGTGCGGGGGGGGGGGGGAGACAAAGTTTCTCTATATAACCCTGGCTATGCTGGAACTCACTATGTATATCAGGGTGGTTTTGTTTCTTTTCTTTTTTGGCTTTTATTTATCTATCTATCTATCTATTTATTTATTTATTTATTTTCTTTTCAGGGTGGTTTTGAACTCTCAGAGATTTCTCCTGTCTCTGCCCCCTGCATTCTGGGATTAGCTTGTATCACCATGCCTAGCTCATATCTTCATTAAGAAATGGTCTTTATTTTTGGAGATATGACACATGCTTACGATTATTTATATTTACAGTACTACAATACTAGTGCTTTATTATGATTTGACTATTGTACAGAGTGGGTTAAAGAGAATAGTGCCCGGTTTTCAGAATATAGACTATGAGGTTAATGCACAAATTGATAATAGAATAAATGCATATTTGCCACTCAACACACATAAATGTGTGATGTAACAGAGCACCTTGCAGGGCATCCTTGTGAGCTCATAGCCTTTGCCCACAGCCTTTCTTGTTGGTAGTGAAACATGCACACCATACAGAACTGGACTGTTTTACACTTTGCCATTTCTGTGTATTAAATGAACCTCAAATCGTAGGCCTTGTACATAGTCATGTCATATTCTGTCTTGTGTGTGTGTGTGTGTGTGTGTGTGTGTGTGTGTGTGTGTATAGATATGTAGATTAGGTAGATGATAGATATAATCTTACTTGATCTCACAGTGTATGTTATGTGCCTGGGTTCCTTTTTCACTCTTCAGTAATTATATAAATACTCTGTACATGCTTCAGATGACTTCATTCCATATTAATGCACCAGATCCTCCTGTTTATCAGAAAAACTGATTACAAAAGCATATGTGGCATATGTCAATCTTGTGACAAAATGAGTGAGTGAAAATTTTATGATTAAAATTATATTATTTTGTAGAGAAAGCTAGGGGGATGCATTATTGTTTGCATTGACTTGATTTGATGATAGACTGAAGCATGCCCCCACTACATATGCCTGTATACACATTCATATTTCATATACAGGGAGATGCACGTCTTTGTAAATATAAGCAACCCATAATCTCAATTGGAATTTTGATATTTAGTAAAAGCTAAAATTTTGCATAGATTATTTTTAGTAGAAGTAACTGCTTAGATTATTTTTAGTAGATGTGATTTGTATGGGGTAGGAAACATGTACTAACTCTTAGGATAAATATCTTTATTTTCTTACTGCTTTTTATTAGAGATCTTAAAAATACAGATGACAGTGGGCACCTTTTTATGCATCATTTTCAGTAGGCCAAGACTTCACTGAGTTTTATTAAAGTGCCAAACACAGCATCTTACTTTTCATTATAAAGGAAGGCAATGTAGCATGATTGGTGGTTGTTGTTGTTTGTTTTGGTTTTTTTTTTTTTTTTGAAGACTGTGGAGTTGTGTTTTGGCTACCTCTTCCCTAGAAAAATAAGCCAGACATTCTTAACCTTTGATTATAATATGTGTCATACATGTAAGTGCTCTCTTTTTGTTTTCCTTATTCAGCCGTGCTGGAGTTAGTGGGGATGTTGTGGCATACAGGTTTTGTGGATGTTGTGGAATGAGGGTTGTGTGCCTTTGGTAACAGTGAAAAAGAAGAGCCTTAAAGTCTGGGGTCTCTGGTTCAGAGCCTGAGCCGGCAGCTCTGGGGGAGAGGTCAGCAGAAGTAGAGAGATGAGTGCAATTCATACCCATGTTTCCAGTTACTGAGAATGTGAAGGATGAAATTATCTTTTTAGGTAAAGCTAATAAATTTATGCCTTTCTTTAAAAGGACTCCTTTGATCCATCTATTCCCTAAAATATGAATGCATATGGCTTCCTGTTGAAATGAACACCAGTTTTGGAAATATAAAATCATACTACTTTATAAGTAACACTTGCCAAAACTACCTAAATATTTGCAGTTTTACATTTATTTATTTATCTGTGTACACACGTGTGCATATGTACCATGTGTGGGGAGATCAGAGGACAACTTATGGGAGTCAGTTTTCTCCTTCACCATGTGAGGTCTGGAGATGAAACTCAGGTCATCAGACTTGATGGCATTTACCCATGGAACCATCACACTAGCCCACCATCACACTAGCCCACCAAACCATTCTTAGTTTAGAAGAGGTATTGCTAGAGTAGCTGTGCTGATTTACTTGTGCTGCGTTTGTGTTATGGTTATTTAGGCAGAGTTAGCTCAGTGACCTTATGTAGCCATTGATTGTCCTGGGCATAATTTAAAGAAAAAAATAGGGCTGTTGAGGTGGCTCAGTGGTTAAAGCTGCACAGTCAAGAGTTTAGGTCCCCAGAAGCCGTGTAAATGCCTAACAGACGTAGTTGCCCACCTCTAATTCTAGCTTCAGAAAGTAGAGACAAACTCTCTGAGCAGACTACCCTTCTCAGCAAACTCTGGCTTGATTGAGACCCTGCCTCAGAGAATAAGGTGGAAGAGCAATTGAGGACTATTCCTGACACCTGATGTCAACTTTGTTCCCCCAACACTCATACATATGCGTATACACCTGCTGCAGACATGCACACACACATGAAAAGAAAAAAAGTCAAGTTTATGGTGTGTATGTATTGAAGAAAAGATAGAAAACAGATTAAAAACAAGGATGGGAAAAAGAATCCCAACTTTACTATCTAGATCGTTGGTATTGTTATAGTATTGGTGTAGGGGCTGGAGAGTCAGCCCAGCAATTAAGAGCACTTGCTGCTCTTCCAGAGGACCTGAGTTGGTTTCTAGAATCCACAGCAGGCATCTTTGGACTTCCTGTGGCTTTCTGTAACTTTAGTTGTAGGAGACCCAACATACCGTTTCTGGCCTCCCTGGACACCCACACACATATGAGAGCAGACATAACACACACACACACACACACACACACACACACACACACACATACATAGCATAAAAGTAAATCTTAATAAGCATACTGGTATATATAGATTTTTTTTGTTGTAAAAATGTTTTTATAGTACATTATAAAATCTAATAATGGTTTTCCTTCTAGACCTTTTCCCAAAAAATATATGTAAAAGATTTATTTAAGGATAAGTAATTTAATATATTTATAGTCAAATATATTAAATATATTTGAAGCTTGTATTACAGCCTTTGTCTTTAACATTTTGAAAGTTAGCCAGAGTAATATATAACATAATTTATATGGTGTAAACTGAAAGAGAAACTTAGTTAAGAGTTTTATTTAGTGTGAGAAGCCAGGCATGGCGGTGTACTTTTACTCCTAGCACTTGAGAAGCAAAGATATGAGGGCGTTCTGTGAGTTTCAGGCCAGCCAGTTACATGGTGAGACCCTATCTCAAAAGGTCTGCCCTTATTATAGGGAAGAATACAGCATGATTTTTAGTAATTCTTACTATGTTTACCTTTGTTTTTCTTGAAGCTTGAGCAAATTTTTTAAGGTATGGGAAGTGAACAGTACAGTATCAGAAGATAGAGAAGTGAAATTGCTAATGTCCCAGCTGAGGAAACTATAAGCAAGTGTGACCAT
>CABHPQ010001289.1:0-10911 GCA_902168405.1 Peromyscus aztecus
CTACAGCCGAGACAGAGGACAAAGACCAGCTAGCTGCAAGTCTCTCTCTCTCTTCCAGTGTGGGGATTGAACTCAGGGCCCAGGTACATGGTAGGTAATTGCTCTGCTGCTGGGCTGCACAAGCCCTTAGTGCTCAGTGCCCTCTTCTCCCTCTCTGAGAAGGCACCCTGCTAAGTTGCTCAAGCTGGCCTTGAACTCTGCAGCAAGCCTGAACCCTGGATAACACCTGCCCCATGTTCCCAAGTAGCTGGAACTACAGGGTTGCACCTCCAGGCCTCAGCACTCTTCCGAATGAGTAAACATGTTGTGCCCTATTCATTTGTCTTTGGACATAAGCTTTAGCTTAAGAATTATATAATTTTGGTCTCTTTGAGTAAATGTTTCAGTATACTACCTTTGGGTAGATGTTATAGGATATGTTTACATAATGAAGTTTTTCCAAAAGAGCTTTATTCAAATTGGCTTATAAATAATGGAGTACTCTCACAAAATTAGCTGAAAATCCTTTTAGTTCATAGGACTTAAAACTTGACAAGTAAGTTACTTTTAGTTTGTTGGCAAACTAAAATAGAAATATCTCCCTCACTGTTAACTTATATTTTACCCATGTCTATATTTATATCTGGTAGATGTTTAAGATGCAATATCCATCACTTTCTCGGTTTCAAATATCATTTCCTGGTTCATCACTAAATAAAGTTATTAATGAAGAAATACTTTCTTTCTAAGTTCAGGAATTTGGAAGAATTGTTTTGAATTAAAAATTTAAAGAAGCTACAGAGCGACTTCCAGGACAGCCAGGGCTGTTACACAGAGAAACCCTGTCTTGAAAAACCCCCCAAAAAAATTTTTTTTAAAAAGAAGAAAACAGAGTTAAAAAAGAAAGAAAAATGTGACTGGTAAGATGGCTCAGTGGCTAGAGTCATTTACAAAATGATCTAACAAACTTCATGATCTAACAAACTCTAATTAAAAAATAGTTTTAGGGGCTGGAGACATGGTTCAGTTGTTAAGAGCACTGGCTGCTCTGTCAGAGGACCCAGGTTTAATTCCTGGTACCCACAGGGTGGCTCACAACCATCTGTAACTTTAATCCCAGGGTATCTGGTGCCACCTTCTGGCTTCTGAAGGCACTAGGCACACACGGTACGCAGACACACATGCAAGCAAAACACCCATACACACAAAACAAAAATAAAAGTAAATAAAATATCATTCATTCTTTCATTATTTATTTCTTTTTTCTTTTTTTAAGGTTAGATCTCACTCTCTAGCCCAGGGTGGCCTCAAACTTATGGTAATCCTCCAGCCTCAACCAGGCACAAACCATTCTAACCAGCATGAAGCTTACTTTAATTGACATGTAGGTGTACATATTTACAGAGTACAATAAAATAATTTGATACCTGTATACAATGTGTATTAATCAAATTAAGGTAATTACCATTTCTGTTTCAAGCATTTATCATTTCTTTGTGTGTGGAGCCTAGAAACCCCCATTTTCCAATTCTTTATAAAAAAATAACAAGTTGCTATAAGCTGTACTCACTTTACTGTGCTATATAACAATAAACCCTTTTTCTCTCTGACATATTTTGGTATTCAATATCCAACTTCACTGGCCCACCCCTTCTAGCCTCTGGTAATCAAGATTTAATTCTTTTATTTGTGATCAATATTTTTTGTTTCACATGTGAGTGAGAACATGCAGTGCTTTTTTCCCCCTGCATCTGTCTTGTTAACACATCATCCAGAAGAACACTACAGTTTTTGAGAAGGAATGCATAGTTAGGAAAACCTTAGAAAAGCAGCGGAGAGGGACTTATCCCAACAGGCATTAAAACATCCCGTATAAGCATATTAATAAAAATGATACAGAGTCAGGAATACACTAGCAGACTAGTGGGGCAGAATATGTAGGAATTTGCTATACTCGGAGAGCAGCAGCGGAGATCACTATGGGAGTAGGTTGCCTGGTAAAGGATATTGAGAAAACTAGTTCATTAAAGAGTAATAGAGCAAACTCTGTCGGATCCTCACCACATAAACACACAAAAGTAAAATGTCTACTTTAATAGTGTAAATAGTGTAAAAACTAAGGATAGTGAAGCAAGAATCAACCATAACGATCTGGTTACTGTTAGCTGGGTGCTTGCTCTAGCCCAGTGGTTCTCAACTTGTGGGTCATGACCCCTTTGGGGGGGATGAATAACCCTTTCACAGGTTAAGACCTAAGACCATAGGAAAACACAGATATTTACATTATGATTCATAACAGTAGCAAAATCACAGTTATAAAGTAACAACAAAAATAACTTTATGGTTGGGGGTCACCACACCATGAAGAATGGTATTAAAGGGTCCCAGCATTAGGAATGTTGAGACCGACTGCTCTACCCCTTTCCTTCATCCTTCTGCACGGGCTTACTGAGTGTGGTGATGGTTTTGAGGGTGTTTTTGAGTACCTACATTTTGTTGATGCAGACTATATGTGCATGGTGAGGGGTGGCTTTTATTGTGGAATATTACTTTCACCATGTAAAGATGTGTTACATTTGTTTATGTTGTAGAATATCACTTTAACTAGGCAGAGATGTGTTACATTTGTTTAAGCTGCATTTGTTGAATGATGTAAAGATGTGTCACTTTGTCTGCCTAAGGCACCTGATTGGTCTAATAAAAAGCTGAATGGCCAATAGCTAGGCAGTAGAAGGATAGGGGCTGGTGGGCAGAGACAGAGAGAATAAGTAGGAGGAGGAATCTAGGATTGAGAGAAGAGAGCACGGGGGAGAAAGGGAGGGAGACACCCAAGGCCAGTCAGGCAGCCACCAGCCAGCCAGCCACAGACTAGGACGAACAGAATGAAAAGAAGGTCAAAAGCCCTAAGGCAAAACGTAGATGAAGAGAAACAGGTTAAATTAATTTATAAAAACTAGTGGGACAAGCATAAGCTAAGGCTTAGCATTCATAACTAATATTAAGTCTCCGTATCATCATTTAGGAACTGGTTGGTGGCCCAAAAGAAAGCCTGCTACAGACTTTGAACATATATTTAATGATCAAGAGAGAGATGGTGTTAGAACTGAGAAAAATCCATTTCCATGACTGTCTGATTAAACAAGCTTTATTTAGACTGGCCAGACAGCCGCCTCACTCTAAATCGGGACTTCAGCCCATCCCTGGCTTTAGAAGTCTCTTTTATGGGGACGGGTTAGGGCTGATGGAAACAGCTGTTGAGATAATTGGTAGTGCCTGGACAGAAGAGTGAGGTGTCAAGGTCACCTGTGGGGCAGGTAAGTGAGAGCAGCACTGCACAGAGGGGAGGAGGACTCCGGGCTCAAGGCTGCCTGCGGGGTGGATAACAAGATACATCATACGGAAGGGGAGTCATCACAGGGCTTCAGGGGCCTAGCCAGGGGTGGATACACATCACTGGGTCACAAATTCTGCACAGGTTGAAAAACATGGATTGCAGGACACATTAGGCTTTGGAAACAGAAACTTATTCTTGTAAGGTGTGCAGACTTAGTAACAATGTATAACAATATGGCTCCTTAACAACAGTGTGGTTCTTGTGTTGTTTTCACAATGTCTCAGCAAGTAAAAGCTATATATAGTGCATATATAATTAAGATGGCAAGTGATGACATTTAGAAAAAAAATATTAGGAAGAATAGAGGAAATTCTTCTGAGAAAATTATAGACGGTAGAAAACAGCTTTACCAAATTCTCTTTAAACTATTTTTACAAGTCTAGTTTAGTTAGGTTTGAAGGTAGGGAGAAGAAGTAATTATCTTGTGTGAATGTTGAGGAAAGCCTTCAAGGGGGAGACATTGTCTCTTGGAAGACGCAGTCTAGAAGGATAGATTTACAGTAGAGGATTACCTCAGAGAGTAAATAAATCAGTCAACAATGGCACAAAAGCAAGACCCATCTAGGACTAAAGTTCAACACAACATGTGTTGATGTATGAGCCATCACTGGTAATTAGGGTTGGTTCATGGACCATCTTACCTGCCTCCAAAGAGCCCGCTGTACCCTGCAGAGGCCCCCCCAAATGCACCTTTCTTTTAAAATGAGGGTGAGTTGCAGGAAAGTCAACTTAAGTGCTATATCAGTGTGCAGGTGTGCTTCTTTTCTAAATGGAAATAGGATATAAATTATGATATAAAAGAACCACGAACACATTAAGTTCTTTGTTGATCTCCTAATTAGAATTTTTTTCTAACTAGAATTTTTATGTGAAAGTATGTGTATTGAAATCTGTAGTCTCAATATTAAAAACTCCTTTCTCTAAGGCTAGCCATTGGAGAGTTCATTCAATAAATAGAAGATGAATATTTAGTAGAAAGAAAGAACATTACATTGTATGAATAAAATGGTTAAAGTATCTAGGGAGAAGGGTCTGAAGAATGATAGTAACTTGCTTGGCTGATAAAAATGCTAATTGCTTGGCAATGTTTTATTTCTATAATATATCAATTGTATAAATTAAAGATATTAGAGACTGGGGCTGGAGAGAGGGCTCAGTGCTTGCTGCTTTTACAGAGGAACTGAGTTCAGCACCTAGCACCCACGTGGGATGGCTCACAACCACATGTAACTCCAGCTCCAATGGATCTGATGCCCTCTTCTGGTCTCTCTCTCTCTCTCTCTCTCTCTCTCTCTCTCTCTCTCTCTCATACATACACTGGAAATATTAGAAAACAAAAATAATGACCTAAAAGATTTTTAAGAAAGAAAACGTTTTAACACAAGAAATCAGTAAAACCAGAAAATGGTAATCAAATTCGGATTTATTTCACAGTCATTTTTGATGTCCGTGGAACTGGCAGGACTGAGACCTCTAGTAGTGTCAGGAGAAGTCATGTTTCCTGAGGTATGTTTCATTGGTTATATTGCCTAACTTTCTTTGGGTCTTAGAGTTTCTATTGCTGTGCTAAAACACCATGACCAAACTGGGGAGGAAAAGGGTGTGCTTCAGCGTACAGCCCTCAGGTCACACTCCATCACAGTGGGAAGGCAGAGTAGAAACTCAAGGCAGGAACCTGGAGGGACCGAAGATGAGGCCATAGAGAAATACTGTTTACTGCCTTGTTCCCATGACTGCTTTCCTTGATACACCAGGATCACCTGCCTAGGGGTGGGCGTGGCACCCCCCCCCCCCCACAGTCATGTTCGCCCTCCTACATCAATCATGAGTTAAGAAAATGCTCCACAGGCTTGTCTAGAAGTCAATCTGGTGGGTGCATTTTCTCAGTTCAGGTTCCTCTTTCCGGATAATTCTATCTAATGTCAAGTTGACAGAACAAAAACAATGAGTTGACTTTTTTTAAAAAGTTAAATCAAAAAATTTCCTACAGGCATGTGCTGCATGTAGAGTATGTTCTTCCACACCCTCGTACTCTCCCTGACCGTGCCCTTCCCTCTTATTTGTCTCCTTTGTTCATCTAATTTCCCCTTATTTATGTGATTTTATATTTATATATTATGTGATTTTATTGGGCTACATGAAATCTAGGAGCCACAGATGAGAAAAAAATGGGTTGTTTGTTTTTCTGAGACTAGATTAATCCACTTAAATGTGACAGTTTTCAGTTGCATCCATTTTTTTTCCTGCAAACACATAATTTCACTCTTATCACTGGAAAAAATTCCATTGTGTATCTATACACCACAGACTGTCTATTTGTTCCTGAGTTGATGAGCACCTAAGCTGGGTCCATAGCTTAGTTGTTGTGCATAGTGATGAAATAAGCATTGATATATGAGTGTCTCTGTGATATATTGACTAAGAGGCCTTCGGGCCCAGAAGTGGTATGTCTGGTCATATGTAGATCTATTTCTGTTTTTATTTTTTTAATTTTTAAATTTTTTAAAAGAAATTTCTACATTGATTTCTATAGAGGCTGGACTAGTTTGCATTCCCATTAGCAGTGTTTAAGAGTTCCCTTTTGTCTACACCCATGTCAATAAGTCTTTAGCCTTGGTGACTGACATTCTGACTGAATGGAGATGAAGTCTCAGGGTAGTTTTGATTTGTTTTTCTCTGATGGCAACTGAGGCTGAGCATTTTTTGCACGTTTATTGCTTATGTCTAGATCTTTAATATTTTTCCTACTTTTATCTCTAATGGTGACTGACTTTCAAGTCTTTTATTAAGGCTTTTGACCCATGTGGAGTTAGTTATTGTACAGAAATCAGGGTCTAGTTTCATTCTCTAGCTGCCTTAGTTTGTTTGTTGAAGACACTATCTTTTCTCCAGTAAGTATTTTTTGGTACTTTCCTTCATCTGATCCATGAGCATGGAAGGCTTTTTTAAATCTACCAGTGTTTTCTTAAATGACTTTCTTCAGTGCTTTTAAATTTTTCATTGTAGAGGTCTTTCACCTCTTTGCTTAGGTTTATGCCAAGGTATTTTATTTTTATGAGGTGATTTTGAATAATTGTTTCCCTTGTTTTTTTTTTTTATTCATTTTACAATCCAACCACATATCCCCCTATCATCCCTCCTTCTGCTCCCCCCTGACCCAGCCCCCAGCCCCTCCTCCAAAAGGGTAAGGCCTCCCGTAAGGAGTCAGCAAAGCCTGGTACATTTAGTTGAGGTAGGACCAAGTCCCTCTCCCCTGCATCAAGGCTGACAAGGCATCCCACCATAGGTAATGGGCTCTAGAAAGCCAGCTCATTACACCAGGGATAGGTCCTGATCCCACTGCCAGGGGCCCCTCAAACAGACCCAGCTACACAACTGTCTCCCGTGTGCAGAGGGCCTAGTCCAGTCCCATGCGGGCTCCACAGCTATCGGTCTAACCTCCTGTATTTTATCGGACCACCATGGCTTAAAGTTAGAATTTAACAACACCACCAATTACAGAAAGTCTACAAACACATGGAAACTGAATAATGCTCAACTCAATCACCACTGGGTCAAGGAAGAAATAAAGAAATTAAAGATTTCCTAGAATTCAATGAAAATGAATGTACTACATACCCAAACTTATGGGACACTATGAAAGCAGTGCTAAGAGGAAAGTTCATAGCTCTAAAGGCCTGCATAAAGAAGTTGGAGAAATCTCACACTAGTGACTTCCCCTTGTTTCTTTCTCCACATGTTTGTTCTTGATATCTAGCTATTGATTTTTGAATGTTAATTTTGTATCTTGCCACTTTGCTAAAAGTAACATTTCTAAGAGTTTTCTGGTCCAGTCTTTAGAATCTCTTCTGTATAGAATCATATAATCTGCAAATAAGGTTAGTGTGACTTCTTTCTTTCCTATTTATATCACTTTTATTTGCTTCTCTTGTCTTACTGCTCCAGCTAAGACTCCCAGCCAGGGCTGGGGGTGTGGGGGACTGGTGGCACTTGCCTTGCAAATGCAAGGACTGAATTTGATCTTCAGAAACAATTTAGAATGACCTGGTTCTGTGGTACTCACTTGCAATCTCAATAAGAGGGAGGCAGAGACAGGAGGATTCCTGGGACTGGCTGGGCAGCCAAGCTAGCCTAGTTGATGAGTTTCAGGCCAGTGAAGAGAACTTGCTTCAGAGCAGTTGGGGACTTGCTGGGGATAGTCCCTAAGGTTGTCTTCTGCCCTCCATATGTAAGTACACATGTGCATGCACTCTGCACACATAGGAACACACACATGTGCATATATAAAAAAGACTTTTATCACTACATTGAATATAAGTGGAGAAAGTGGATACCCTTGTCTGTTGCAAGATATTTGTTACACTGTGAAAAAATATGTCACTGTGATTGGTTTAATAAAAAGCTAAATGGCCAATAGCTGGGCAGGAGGTATAGGCGGGACTTCTGGACAGAGAGAGCTCTGGGAAAAAGAGAGGTGGAGTCACCAGCCAGATGCAGAGGGAGCAAGACACGCAGGAGGAGAGGTAAAAGCCACGAGCCACGTGGCAGCATGTACGTGAATGGAAGTGGGTTAATTTAAGTTATAAGAGCCAGTTAGAAACAAGCCCAAGCTATGAGCTTTCACAATCAATAAGTCTCTGTGTCATGATTTGGGGGCTGGCGGTCCAAAAAAGCCTGCTACACTAGTCATGTTCTTGATTTTTTGGAAATGCTTTGCATTTTCCTCCATTTAGCATGTTTGCCATGGTCTGTTGTGGGCAGCCTGCACTCTGTTGAGCTGTTTCTTCTCTTCCTAGTCTCCTCGCAGCTTTGTTATGATGGGACACTGAACTCTGAGGAAGACCTTTTCCATAGCTATTGAGATGATCGTGTGATTTCTGTCCTTAAAGATTAAAAAAAATTTTTTTTTGAGACAGAGTCTTAGTCTCTAGCCCACGACAGCCTGGAATTCACTGTGCAGCCCTGGTTCCTGCCGAATGTCACACTCTTCCTGCCTTGGCCTCCCAGCTCCTGGGGTTCTAGGTATATGCTACTGTGCCTGATTTATATTTTCATTCTCAATGTATGTTTTTCTTTTCAATTGCATTTTTAAATGTCTCACATGTGGAATTAGAATGCTATTGATTTATAAAAAATTGCAACAGAATAATTTTTGATGGGAGGGGCAGTAGTACATCTCAGCGATTCAACAATTACCTAGTGTGATATGACCCTGCATTTGGTCTCCAGCACACAAAAAGCAAAACTTCTTTGCTTGTATCACAAACTGTCGATTTACCCTGAAATAGCCTGTTCATAGCACAGTGAAGTTATAAATAAGGTTTAATAACATATACATACATGTACATAAGTATACATATGTGCATTTATACACCCATGCATATATCCATGTTTATATATTTAGATACAATTATGTGTTATTATATATATGATATTTTTCACAGGCCATAATTATCCTCATAGACGGATTTTTTGACTCTTGCTTTTTCTTCAGTTATACTTTTATTGAATTCCTTATATAGCAACTTGCATTCATCCTTTTGAATTCACTCTATTTTATTGTCGCATGATTTAATCTTTTGCTTCCAATTGTTGGGAATTACACTTATATCTCTCCCTTTTTCTTTCCCTACCACAATGAACAATACTACAATGAAGCAGGACATCCAGGGTTGTCTGATGTGAACAACACTGAAATAATTATCAAAATACCCAATTCTTATATCTAAGTGGGACTAATTCTGTGGGGGTAAATTCACAGAAGTAGGGCACTAGCATAAAGAATAAATTCACATAATTCAAAGTTTTAAATTAAAATTATTTATTTATTTGTTTGTTTTTTGAGACAGGGTTTCTCTGTGTACCCCTGGCTGTCCTGGAATTTGCTTTGTAGACCAGGCTGGCCTTGAACTCAGTGGTCTGCCTGCCTTTGACTCCTGAGTACTGGTATTAAAAGTGTGCACCACTACCACCTGACTTAAAATTTTTTTTAATTTTCATATTTTTTGTAAGACTGCTTACTAAAATTGTTACTATTTATATTTACACAGATATAGGTACCATTCTCCTTAATCCTTACTAGAAATCATCTACAAGTGTGTCTGCTGGCCTTACTACCAATGTGCTTGTATTCATGTTTATTTTAAATGGAGTTCCTTTCTGAATTGCTTAATCATGTCCTTCACGCATGGGCTTCTTAGGCTGTTTATCTTTTTCTATTTAAAAGAAAAAGATTTATATGGAAGCAGATGCAGAGATCCACAGCCAAGCACCAGGCCGAGCTCTGGGAGTCCAGTTGAAGGGAGGGAAGAGGGATTCTATGAGCAAGGGAGGTCAAGATCATGATGGGGAAACCTACAGAAACAGCTGACCAAGCTCATAGGAACTCACAAACTTTAGACCGACATGTGGAACCTGCATGGGACTGGACTAGGTCCTCTGCATATGGGAGACAGTTGTGTAGCTTGGTCTGTTTGAGGGGCCCCTGGCGGTGGGATCAGGATCCTGGTACCTGAGCTGGCTTTTTGGAGCCTATTACCTATGATGGGATGCCTTGACAGCCTTGATGCAGGAGGAGGGGCTTGAACCTGCCTTAACTGAATATAGCAGGCTTTGCTGACCCCTCATGGGAGGCCTTACCCTTTTGGAGGAGGGGATGGGGGGGATGGGTCACCGGGGGAGGGGGGGAAGGAGGGGAGGTGGGGGATGGGGAAGAAAGATGATAAGGGAATCTGTGGTTGGTATATAAAATGAATAATTTTTTTAATAAAAAAGATTTCTTTTTAATTATGTGTGTGGGGGCATATATACATGTGAATGAAGGTGGAACCCAGAAGAAGGTGTTAGGTCACCCGCAGCTGGAGTTACAGGCAGTTGTGAGCCATGGGATGTGAGTTCTAGGAACTGAACACAGGGCCTCCCAAGAGCAGCAAGCCTCTTACCTGCTCAGCCATCTCTCCAGCTCCCTTTAGCTTTCTTGTTACAAGTTTAGGAAAGAATTTTGTACAGACTGACATCTGTACTGCATTTTACCCCGACTATCATTTTCCTACTCTTAAAGTTCTCAGCCACTTTCTTCATTTTAGAAGTTTAAAGTTGTGTATCATTACTATGTCCTTTCTTCTTAAATGGATTTTGGGTTACTTGTCTTGGATGAGAAAGTTTTCCATTAGTAAAGATTATAGGTACTTTCTAAATTTTCTTCTAGAAATTTGCTACTTAAATTCTTCCAACTAAGTCCTAATACTTCTGGATTTATTTTAGGATGTATTTTGTTATGACATTTTGTTATAACTTCAGCTTTTCTGAATGGCTACCCAATCATGTGAGCATCACTCACTATGATTGTCCCAATGACTCAAAATACTACTGTGGGCATACTTTAAGTCTTTTACATGTGTAGATGTATTCTTGGATTTTCTGTGCATTATGCCATGTTTTCTATATTGCTATCCTAACAACTGAGAAATCTCAGTGTGTATTCTGCGATCAGGGATCTTTTTCTTTTTCTTTTTCTTTCTTTCTTTCTTTCTTTCTTT
>CABHPQ010001289.1:13118-39795 GCA_902168405.1 Peromyscus aztecus
TGAGGCCCTGTGTGACTGAGGTCCTGTGTGACTGAGGTCCTGTGTGACTGAGGTCCTGTGTGACTGTGGTCCTGTGTGACTGAGGTCCTGTGTGACTGAGGTCCTGTGTGACTGTGGTCCTGTGTGACTATGGTCCTGTGTGACTATGGTCCCTTCGTGACTGGGGTCTCTGCATTAAAATTGCATATATTCACATTATCTTACATGATTGTGCTTAACATAATGTTTGATTAATATTGAGCATACAACAAAATGAAAAAGCTTTTTATTTCGTTATTCTGACACATGAGTTAAACTGTGTACTATTAAGAGGACGATTCCCTGGCTTACTGCTGTTAGCCTGAGAAGCACTTTAGATGCTAGAGTATTCCATAGCATTTTATGGTTTATTTTATGGATTGGCATTCTGCCAATGTTATTTACTGCAGATTAAGTATTGATTCAGCAGCGAAGTAGGATATTATGTTTAAGATTATTTTTGCTGGTGTTTATCTTGAATTTTTGCCTTACTCATCTCTTACACCAATCCTGTCTTTACAAAATAAAATTCAGAATTCAGAGAGCTAGGTCTCTAATGTGGCAATAAATTAACTCAGGTAGAAATAAGACCACTAAAACAGGCCTAATATATTTATAGCTTTCTGCTGACGCTATTTAGGTTTTTGCTAAAATGTAAAGAAACAACACACATATTTTATCGAATGCTAAGCCTCCCTGAGATTTTATGTGGCTCTGCTGGATACACATTACTTGAAGAGTTCTACCCAGCTCTGGCCTCAATTACACAGATTCCGATCTGAAATATTGGCTGCACCATGGAAGATGAAGATAGCAAAAGCTAAAGCGCCAGAACACGGCAGCTCAAAGAAATAAGCAAAACACAGCAAAGGGGCCCAGGACGCCGCCGCAGAACCCGCTTCTCCTAGGAGGAAGGAGCCAGCGCGCCGACGCACGGCTCTTCATGTTTTAGGAACACGAGGACCTAAAAGCTATCAGTTTTCCCTTGGCTTGTGGGAACAAATCCTTTGTTTCTGATGAGAGACACAATTTGCTTTTCCAGCTTCACATCCACAACAACAGCAGAATAAATGGACAGATCTGAGTCGGGCAGAGCAAAGACATTTTAGTCTCATCAAACGACACAGCACACACCTCAGACCATTTCAAACTTCCTGCCATTTGACCTTCATATCACCTCTTGATCTCTGAGTATGGAGATGTGAAACCCTCCAAGGACCGCATCAATCCAGAAAGAGGCCAAGACGTGCGTATGAGGGAACGGGAGGAGAAGATGCTGCCGGCTCTAACTGTGCAGCGCAGACTGAGGGCAAGGGAGTACAGAGGAGGGGGAGACGATGGCAGGAGCAGAATTCGGAGCCAGGGAGCAAGAGTTATGTCAGAAAGAGACTCCGTGGATGGAGTCTAGACATGGGGGAGTGACAAAGCAGGGGAGCACTGCTGCTCCCGTGGTCTCTGGTCCCACTGGATGATAAAACCAGGCGGAGGCTGGACTTCAGGTGGGAAGATGGAGAAGGGTGGGAACAGCAATGGGATGAATGGGGGACCGGCTCCAGTCACAACTGCACCGTGGATGGGTCAGTTGACCTATCACAGACTACAGCTGCCATGGCTGCCTTGTCCTGGTGGACTTGGGAACCAAATCACACGTTCCCACTGTGGTAACCGGATAAGGATACAGCAGAGGAATGTCTCATGGCAGTCGTTTATGCTCTCAGAGTATTTAAAACTGTTGGTTTGGTTAGTAATGGTTACTCTTCATTGTTAATCCGGCTGGATTTTAGAATCACCATGGAAATATACTTCTGGATGTCTTGAAACGTTTTCAGAAAGGTCTAACTGAGGAAAGATGAGCTCCCGTGATGTGGTGGTCACCATCCCATGGACTGGAACCACAGACTGAATGAAGAGAAAGTGAGATGAACACTTTCAGCTGTCTCGGCTCCCCCACTCGGTACAATGTGACCAGCTGCCTCATGCTTCTGCGGCTGTGCCTTCCTACCATGATGTGCTGTGCCCTCAAGTCATGAGCCAAAATTAACCTTCCCTTCCTGAAGGTGTGTTTTTGGTCTCAAGTACGTTGTTAAAACAATAAGAAAATTCACTCATACAGTTATCTTGAAAATTTGTAAGTTGTTCTAACATCCTCCTGTGAAAGGAAAGAGGAAAAGCTGAGGCAGGTGTGAGTATTTCGGGACTGACTAACTGAGGAATGTGCCCTCCTCATTAATTATGCATGCAGAAGGGAAATGAAAGGTTGAGAACTTTGGGAAGTGAAAAGTTGAGAGTGGTTGTTAGGATACACACACACACACACACACACACACACACACACACACACACACAAACTGATATTCATCGGCAGACTAATTGCATGGGTTCCAGTTTAGGTAAAAAGAACCTAACAATTATATATTTTTATGGATATTCTTAAATTCTGTTTTTAATGATTTTAGGATAAACTTTAACTCTGTAACAGTTGCATCACCTAATTGAATTCTGTTTTCGACATAGCTTTCAAGGATGGTTTGCATCTTAAACCTTAGTTTGCAAGCAAACTAATTTTTCTTAAATCAACTTCTTTCCCTGCCCAAAGTCTTCTAAATCTCAACCTGCTTTTCTCTGTGTATTACACCTTATCCTAGGACGCCTAATGCCAGACATAATCTTTTGCACTCAGCAAGCCATAGATCTGTTAGTACCACGGCCTTAATTTCCTTTTGTATCCTTATCCTAGTTAATAACCTCTTAGCTATAGAGTTCTCCTGAGTTCTCTTGATTCCAGGCTTCTCTTCAATCTGTGTCCTCAAAGTCCTGAGTTACACTTACTAAAATGCATAGCTTACCATGCTATGCTAAAATTTTAGAGTGGCTCAGTGCACCTTTCAGAATAAAGGAGGTAGGTTTCCTCTAGACCCTTTGTTATAAGCTAAATAGTGACCCCCCACCTTGTCAGGCCCCAATTGGCAGAACCTATATATGATAGTGGATACAGAAAAGACACTTTGTAGCCATGATAAATGAAGGGTTTTAAGTTAGGGAAATTGTTTGAGAATATCTGGACATGCCCTAAGTGTAAACCCAAGAATCTGTATAAGAAGGAAAAAGTCATGTAAGGAGGTAGAGTCAGAGAAAGAACATGCTGTATTATGCTACTGGCTAGGAATATGGAGGAAGAACTCACAAGGCAGGGTTTATATGGGCAGCTTTGGGTAGCTGGAAAAGGAAACAGTTTCTTTCCTCTGGGGTGTGTGTGTGTGTGTGTGTGTGTGTGTGTGTGTGTGTGTGTGTAGTCTTGTCACACCACCACCTCAGTGAAATACATTTGAAGTTTTATCTTCTCAAACTATAAGGGAAGACATTGGTGTTATTTCACATCACTAAGTTTGTTACAGCACATAAGGTGTTCATATACTCATATATTTCATATACGTATCTCCTCACAGCATTTATCACGTATAATATAATGGCTTTTTTTTTTTTTTTTTTTTTTTTACTAAACTGTCAGTCCTTGATAAAAGGAATTATACCTTCTCATGTTTCTATTCCTGTGTCTCATGTGCTGCCCTTACCACATTTCCAAAGTAAATGATTTTATTTGTGGGATTCAGGTTAAAGGATGCCTTCTTCTAAATTCTTGCCCCACCCCTCACCCCTCTTTCCTATTTACATTCTTCGATTTTTTTTTTTTTTTGGTATAGGCTCCACAACCAGATATATGGGGAAATAAATTTTTTCATCTAATGATCCTGAATCTTCTTCAACTCTCTGGTGATGCCATGTCCCCCCACCCCCAATCAGTCACTGGTTTCCATATCCTCTACTTTTCCATTCTCTCTCTCTCCTTTCTACCTCCACTGTAGCTTTGACGTTCATAACCTTTTCTCTGGACAATAGTCAGCTGGTGCCTTCAGCACCGTAAACTTCTTTTAAGTTCAGCACATCCTTCCTACTGTTCTCAACATTGCATCTAAAATAGTGATGTTATTTCCCTCAGCCCCACAGAAGCTTCTCTAACTGGCCCCTCATGGGCAACATGAATGTTGGCTCTTTAGCGTGGTGTCCAAGCCCCTGAGTACTGACCATTCCCGGGTTCATGTCCTCTTAAACAAACCCATGAGTAGCCACAGATCTACCCTCGCTCATCTGTTCCTGCTGCTATTCCTGCTCACGCCACTTCATCTTTCTTCCCATCTTTTCTATGTTTTCTCTCACCACCTATTAGAATCCTCCCATGTCTGAGGCTCAGCTCAAAAGCCATTTGGTAGGCAATGGGACAGAGATTTTTTTTTTTTTTTATCATTAGATGCTGGGTGCTGAAACAGCTGGATGTCCATATGCAAAAAGCATACCCTAAACACAAGACCTCGAATCCTACATAAAAATTCATGTACAGTGGATTATATAGTACAATGTAGAATCCAAAACTATAAAACTTCAGGTATTTGGCAGGATAAAGTCTAGATAATATCTACTGAGGCAATGATTTATTTTTAAAGATACAACACAAAAGGCATGATTTCATGAAATAAATCCTGGTTAAGTAGGACTTCACTAAAATTTTGAAAATTGCCCTGAAAGACAATGTCAGGAGGATAAGAAAGCAAAACACATGTTAAGAGACTATGTATGGGTGTCTATAGAGGTTATGAAGAAAACAAGCCAATCAAAAATGGGCTAATGACCTTGATAATTCACCAAAGAAGATAGCCATCAACATGCAAGTCAGCACAGGCAAAGATGCTCCTTGCTTTGTTACCAGGGAAACTAAGAACAGACAGTAGTGAGATAACACCCCAGTTAGAGTGACCAAAGTCTATAATACCAACACTGAACTTATTGCTAATGGGGATACAAAAAGTTGTGGACATTCAGGAAGACAATTTGCTTTTTTTTTCCTTCAAAATTAAAGAAATAAAATCTCTTGGAATCTATCCCAAGGAATTGAGAGCCTATGTCTAACACAAAAACTTATGCATGGGTGTTTTCAGTAGCTATATTCATAATTTCCCCAAACCTGAAAGCAACCAAATTGTCTTTCAGTAGTAAAGGATGTATTGTGGACACCTGGAAAACCTAATATAACTTAGCACGTAAAATGGACTTAGCTGTCAAACAGTATAAAGACATGTGGGAACCTTTATACATAATCTTTAAAAAATACACTAGGGTGCTGGAGAGGTGGCTCAGTAGTTAAGAGAACTTCCTACTCTCGAAGAAGATCAATTTGGCTCTCTGCACCTGCACGACAGCTTATATCTGTCTGTAACTCCAGTTCCAGGGTTTCCAGCACCCTCTTTTGGCTTCTGCAGGTACCAGGCATTCACACAGTGCACATATATACATATAGGAAAAGACTCATATATATATACAATTAAAAATAAACCTTAGGAAATCTAGAAAGGCTGTATATCACGTGACTCTGACTATTGCCGTATCTCACTATCTGTGGGTTCTGCATCTTTAAATTTGATTAACTGTGAATCAAGACTGTTAAAAAAGTGCTGATATTGAACATGTACAGACTTTTTTCTCATTATCCCCTAGTCAAGACAGCATAGCATTAAGTAGTATTATAACTAACGTAGAGATCATTTTAAAGTAAATAGAAGACAACTCTGATGGCAGACACTTGTGACCCTAGCACTCAAGAGGCTAAGGCAAGAGGTTCTCCAAGGCTAGCCTGGGCTACATAGTAAAACTCTGTCACAAAAACAAAAAAAGAAGAAAAAAGAAAGACCCATGGGAAGATTGCATAGGTTAGCTGCACATGTTGTGTGCTGTATTAAAGACTTGAACATCTGTGAGTTTTGGTATCTTCTGGAATTCTGGAACATCCTGAAGGGATTGTTGCAAGATGATGTTTGGAAAAGACAGCATGATAGAGACCACATTTGGGTCAATGGTTTGAGGGGCTGGTACTGGAGGAATGAATGAGTAGAACACACAGTATTTTTAGGGAATTGAACCTACTTTGCCTGATTATCAGGATAATTGTTATCCATTCCTCAAAGGCCCCAAGCGTGAATTCTAATGTAAATCATGGATTTTGGATGACAATTTGTTAATGTGGGTTTGTTCATTGACACAAGCTTACCATTCTGGTTTGATTAGAACGTGGCTGTGCATGTGTGAGGGAGAAAGGACATAGGAAATCTCTGCACATTCTTCTTCTTTTTTTTTTTTTTTCTGTTATCTGAAAGCTGCTCTAAAGAGTAACTTCTTGCAAACAAAAGCTCCTTGCCTGCAGCTTTCCTGCTCTCTCTCCCTGGGTCCTCCAAGAGTGAGATGCTGTTGCCTTCATTTACTGGTGTTCACTAAGCTTCAAACCACTGCTGCTGGTTACATGCCAGTCTCCCACACCGGCCTGCTATGTCCTCCTAGGAAAATGGAATATTACTCCTGTTTCCTGGCACCATGCTCTGCTCACAGCAGGGGCTTCAATAAATGTTTGTTGAACGAGTCAACCTGCCCTGCAGCAAGGTCCCTCTTAGTCTAGTACATCCAATTTCTATTTGCATTTTTAAGGTCAGTTGTAATTTAAGGTTATAACGAAAGGCAAGAGCTTTCACAGGGGCCTGAACTGTTGTTTTCTAGTATATAGCCATACCTTAAAAATATGTACAAATAAAATAGAGATACCCCAGACTATTAATAAATAAAATGGGTCCTCTGGAAGAGGAGCCAGTGCTCTTAACAGCTGAGCTATCTCTTCAATTCCCAGCACCCACATGGCAACTCACAACTGTCTGTAACTCCTGTTCTAGGGGATACGACACCCTCACATAGACATACATGCAGGCAAAACACCAATGCACATAAAACAAATAAATTAATTAAAACAAACAAAAACTTCAAAAATAAATAAAATGGGAAGGAAGCAATAATTTTGAATACTATTACTACATTATCATTGATGGAATCTTCTTCAGTCTAGGAGTAGTGATTGAAATGATTACCTTTTCTTAATTAAGGATATTTTACATTTATTTATTTTGTTTGCAAATACACACACATGTGAACCTTTATCTGCATGTGTGTGGAGGTGAGAGGACAGTTCGGTTCTCTCCTACCATGTGGATTCCTGGAACATGGACATCAAACAGAGGTCACTGAGCTGGGTGGAATGCCTTTACCTGCTGAGTCATCTCACTGCCCCCTTAGTTTTTATTATAGCTGACTAGAAGGGCATTCTAGAATCTTCATCTTAGAATTATGTAGGCTAGAATGATATGCCAGACCCTCTTTTTAAGTATATGCTCCTCCCATGTCACACTGTATATGTAATATAAGGCATCATGTTATATACAATAAGTACATAAACTTTTTGTTTATTAAAAAGTAAGAGAGCTGAGTGTAATGGTGTATGCCAAAAGTCCCACTACTTGAGAGGGTGAGGCAAGGGCATCTTTAGTTTGAGGCCAGCTCAGGCTACATAGTAGGACTCTACCTGAAAAAAAAATCATTTTTTAAATGAGAAAAGATGTCTAGTTTGATAAATATTATATTTCATGAAGCACACAGTGCCATATTACTATACATGTTTCATTTACATATGTGGGAAAGCAATGTATTTTTTGTAAAACATTTTAGTCAGTGTAAAACTTTTGAACTCTCTTTCATAGTCAACACTCCAGAGAAATGCTAGGAAAGACAGTGGAGGAGGCCCGAGGGGGATAATTTGGTGTTTGCTAGATAGCTCTCCTGAATTTGTTAAGGTTGGTAAGTGAGGGCAATGCAGAATGGGTGAAGAGGAGGGTAAAATAATTTCCTACAAGGCCTGGGAAGTGCCTCTTTTAGCCCCACCCCCTTTTCTAATGTAAATTAATTCAGCTGATTAAAAAAGCCAAGGTGAGAGGGGGAAAAGTGTTTTAATTAGTGGTAGCACATTGATCTTATTTTTAGTTTTCTCAGCGAAGTGCAGATTTAACTAATTGAGAAGCCTTTTGAATGGTCACGGATGTCTATGGCCACACAAAATACTCTCTTCATCCATCTGGGCATCCACTGCTTTTTCCTTGAAACCAAATGTTTTACTGTCTTTTCTTTTTGTGTTATTTCATGGATAGTCAGTGGGCTATTTTTTTTAAAAAAAATCAGCTTTTTTTTATATCCATAAGTGAAAATGTCTTTTCCCTACAAATAACCCTTTTCTTCCTCCTCCTCCCCCTCCTTCTATGAAGGAAAGCTCTTTATTAAGGTCACACCTTTGGAGGTGCAAAGTCCAAAATGGGCCTGTTGCATTGACTTGGTCTCTTGTAAGAAACCTTCGGGCTAGGTCACATGATGGCACCACAGTATGCTGAGGCGAGAAGCTAGTGTTCAGGGAGGGCTCAGGCTTGTTCTTTTATAAGAACCCTTCTGAGAGGCTAACCAGGGGTCCCAGGAGAGCCAGTTGCCTTATTTCATCCTAAGGACAGTTGCTGCACTGACCTCATAGTTTTCAGTACATCTCACATCTTTAGTGTTCCATCCTCTCAATACTGCTACATTGAAGTAGAAGCTTCCAACACAGGAAGCCTCGGGTGACAGATGCAAACAAGTCTAAACCACAATGCTTATTCCTTGACGTGTGAGAGCACAAAACCTAGAACCTCTGATGGAGAGCTGGGAAGGGCCCACTATGGCTGCCAATCAAGACAGCAGTATTCCTCATATGGTACTCATTTTGCCTTGCTTTGTTTGCATGTATGCGCATGCGCGAGCATGTGTCTATGCATGCACGTGTGAGTGTATTCGTGTTTACATATGCAGTTTAATATAGCTGTCTACTGAAGGAGAGGTCTAGGATCCTGGGTGTTGCAGCAGTCTCAACCTGGGGCTGGAGTCCCAGGGAAGTCCTAGAGAGCTGACAGTTTTCAGACTACACTGGGATCCTGAAGGTTCTAACACCAGCAAAGGGGTGTCTCAGGAAAAAGAGAGGAACTTGCCAGTGAGAGTGAGGGCAGGCAATCAAAAGCTAAAACCTTTCTTCTTTCACGTCCTTTTATGTGGGCTGCCACCAGAAGGTGTGGCCCAGTTTTAGGGTGGGTCTTCCACCTTAAATAATCCAACCAAGAAAAATTCCTCACAGGTGTGCTCAAATGTAGGCTAGTTGACAACCATGATTAGCCATTTGTGGCTATGAAACATACTATGAAAAGCTTAATTTTACTTAATGAGTAAAATGACAGGCATTTGAGATGTTCCTAATCTCTTGTTATTGTTTCTTACATGTGAATACAATAGAATAAATTTCCAAGAGAATTCCACATTTAGTCAAAAGGTGCAATACGCGATTAGCCTATTTGTTCATACTCTTCCAATTTGATTCTATCCCCTCTGTTAGCATATATTACTGTGATATATAATAAAATAAAAGAAATACCCACAGGTTCACGTTCGATTGCAAGAAAAGGTATTTTTTATGTGTCCTTTGCACAGAAACAGGTGGGAAGATGTACTTGAAGACAAAGGTGGGGAACTGTGCCCTCGAGCTGAAGGCTGAAGGAGCATTGCCAAGCAGCTTCCCAGCAGAGTGCCTGCCTGGTGGCTACTGCCGTCGTTAGTGTTCTTGTGGCTGTGACAAAGTGGCCAATAGAAGCGACTTTGTTTCAGGGCGTGGTGTAAGGACTCGGCCCATGGTGCTTGAGCCTGGAGAGGCGGGCATGTGCTTCCATTGGGGCAGACCAGGAAGCAGATAAAAGGGAAAGGAGGTGTTCGCCTGGTTTCCTTTCCCCCACTTTACTCGGTCTAGGGCCACAGGTCATGGGACAGTGCCACTCAGTGTCTCACATTTCGGGTAACATTTCCGGAAACACACTTTGACATACCTGGAGGCGTGTCTCTTAGGTTATCCAATCCAGCCAAGTTGATAATAAAGATAACCAGCACATGTGTTTGATAAACATTTATAGACTGAGTCCTATATATGGTGATATATAGTGGTTGTTTTTTCAGTTTTGAAGTTAAAATATAATAATACCATTCCCCCTTCTTTTCTTCCCTTCCACCTCTCCTGTGTTTCTCCCTCTCCTCTCACATTCTCTTTCTTTAACTGCACACACACACACACACACACACACACACACACACACACACACAAATTTATAAATACACCCTGCTCAGTCAATTTAATATTACGTATATAAAATTTCAGGGCTGACTACTTGTTGTCAGATAAGTGGTTATATATAGTTTGCTAATTGTTAGAGTGATATACTCAGGTGGTCTAACTTAAAACCTCCTGTGGTAACAGGATCCTAAATGGTGTATCTCTGAGGTTTGTTTCAATATAGGTATCTTTTTAAAAAATGGATGCATGTTAATCTAGGCCTGAAATCCTGGCATTTGGCAGGCAGAGGCAGGAGTATCAGGAGTTCAAAGTTATTGTTGGCTGTGCAGCCTGATTGGCCATTCAGCTAAACGCTTACAGGTTGTATGAAGAAAATGAATGCAGAGTATATATCACTAAAGGAACATTTAAAAGAAGATAAAATAGTACAAAACTATCAATGTGTTTTGGTATATTTCTCCCTCCATATGTTTGTTACATTTACATACAGACTCATATGTTTTATAAGCTTCTTGCAGTTGTAACTACCGTGAAGCCCTAAGTCTATACAGTCAATATTAGATCTGTTTTCACTTTTCATGTTTATTCTGCTTTGTTTATTTTTTAAGATAACAGCTTGTTAGGTAGCCAAGGTTGGTTCAGAACCCACTCTGTAAGGGTTCTGAACTCAGGAAGGTCTTGAACTCGATCTTTTTTTCTTGGGGTCTCAAGGGTTGGGGGTTAAAGCATATTCCACCATACCCAGCACTGTCTAAATTTTTTTCATAAATGTTCTTCCCTTAAGGATGTATTAATTTTTATTTCACATGCATGAAAATTTTGCCTGCATGTATGTCTGTGCATCATGTGCATGTAGTGCCATGGAGGGCACAGAGGTGTGAGGTACCCTGGAACTGGGGGATTGGGCTGTTAGCTGCCATCTCAGGACTGGTAAACAAACCCAGTCCTCTACAAGAGCAGTAAGTGCTCTTAACTACCAAGCCACTAGCCCCCTTGTAAATAAGCTTTTTAAAAATACATATATTTGGAAGAACTCTTTACCAATTTTTGTGGCTTCCTGACATCTCACTAGTTGAATATATAATTTAAATACTTTTTCAGTGTTTGGATTGTTTTATTACAAATAACTTTAGTCAGCTCCTTACCTGCTTCCTTATATTGCATTTTCAAAATAAAAAGCTTAGACGTGAGCCCAAGGGGCGTGGGCAGGCTTGCCGCCATGCTTTGCATCTCCTCTCTGTTCATGTGAACCTGACAGCAGTTCTTTATGAGAGTTCCCACTAACCCTTTGTGCCAGGAGCCGTGAGTCCCACTGCTTCAGAAAGACATTGTAATGGCTAGTTTTGTGTGTCAACTTGACACAACCTTGAGTCATCAGAGGAAAGAGCCTCAGTTGAGGAAATGCCCCATGAGATCCGGCTGTTAGGCATTTTTTTGTTTAGTCATCAATGGTGGAGGGGCCAGGCCGTGGTGGGTGGTGCCACCTCTGGGCTGCTGGTCCTGGATTCTATAAGAAAGCAGGCTGAGTAAGCCATGGGAAGGAAGCAAGCCAGTAAGCAGCACCCCTCCATAGCCTGCATCAGCTCCTGCCTCCGGGATCCTCTCTGTTTGAATTCCTGTCCTGACTTCCTTCTGTGATGAATAGCAATGCTGAAGTGTAAGCCAAATAAATCCTTTCCTCCCCAACTTGCTTTTTCGGTCATGGTGTTTGGTTGCAACAATTGAAACCCTAACTAAGACACATCTCGTCAGTGTTTCAGGTCTATATCTCATTACTCATTACATGTCTTTCCCTTAATTGCTACAAATACCTCCCATGCTCTGCTCAAAACTGGGCTTCTGGTTTTCACTGAGCCCCCACTCCCTTTAGATGGAAAGTCTCATTCTGCCCGCCCTCTCCCAGCTGCTTCTTTCATAGGCAACACAGTATACCATAGCAGGAGTGCAGCAGGGCCCACTGATTGTTGACTGAGAGCTCAGAAAACAGAAGCCCAAACCCATTTTTTATAAGCTTATAGTCTTGGTATTTGTTATGTAACAGAATGTGAGTAGAGGCTCTTGATTACTCAGTGTTTGTCAACCATTTCCATCAAAATACCCGTAATAGGCAAAACCAACAAAGACTGTAAACTCAGAACCCGCTGACCATCTCCATTTTACCTTCAAAATTTATGTGAATTGCACAGTTCACTCAATTATACGTGTAGGGTTTTTTGTTATTGGTTTTTGTTGTTTTTTTGGACAAAAAGATTTCTCCTTTCAAAATCTTTCAGTGGAATTGATATACCCTGAAGGTGTGTTGTGACTCTTCACGGCTTGCTCTGTGACATAGCCTTATATATTTACAATGCCAGCTAGAGCATAGTGGATTCTAGAACAGAAGCTGCAGAGCTTGACAGGGCACAGGAGCTCAACGTAGCTAGCATGTGTTTTGGCTGTGGGTACCTATAGCTCTTCTCTTGTGTGACCCAGCCATGTGGGGCATCTCACTGCTCTCACCATGCTTCATCCTGACATAGCTTAAGGAATACTCTTAAGGCCTCCATGTGTTTCTCCTACCTAGAATGCACTTCTTGCCAAGTGTATTTTTAATATTTAAGTACCCTATTATGTCCTCCGTGAAGACTTTTCTGACTTTATTGGATACATACAGATACTTCTACTATGTCTGTATGTATATTTCTACCATAGTGTGTCTATGATGGTTATTTTTTGTGTGTGTGCCATTTTGGCTAGGTCATGGAGTCCAGATAATATTTGGTTAAATATTATTCAGAATGTCCCTGTGAGGGTGTTTTTGGTGAGACCAAGATTTAAATTGGTAGGCCTCAAGGGTGCTTATTTCCATTTTGTGTTTTTAAAGAACACTTCATTCTTTATGCAATGAAGATATAGTTACATTTAGTATTCATTCTCTTATGTACCGCATTTGTCTAAGAATGTAGAGAGCCATATTCTTAGACCAACCTTCTTATTACATTTTGGAAACAATGCTTTCAAGTGGAAAAATATGATTTGAATCCAAATATCTGCCTCTAAAATACAGTAGTTACACAGAGCCAGGATGTTCTCTTGAAAGTGTCAGTGCATGTTGCTGCCTCCTCAGCGTTCTCTGGAGTTTGCTCATGCCATTCAGAGCAGAACTGGAGTCTTTACTGTGGTGCAGGACCTACATCACCCACTAACTGCCTCAGCACCAGCCATGCCTGTCCCCCTGCCTCTCTGTCTAAGCTTCTTGAAGCTCTTCCCAAACTGGAGACTTTACTGTCCCAGCTGTCTGCTTGGCCCTTTCCCCAGACACCTCCACTCTCCAGTGCCACAAGCCTAGGCCTCGCTCTCTTACCTCAGATAGCTAACCTACCCCACCAGGAGCAACTTCTTAGCATTTTCCTGCTGTGTGGTTTCTTTCAGACCACCTATCACAGCCTGACCTAGTTTATTTTATTCATTGCTGTCTCCCCCACAACCCGCTCAATAAATAGTAGCTGAATAAACAAACGCACTAATTCAGTCATCTGCCTGATAACCTCTGTGGGGGTTACTATAGGAAATGTTCTTGGTATTTTTTCCTCATCTTATAAAAGAAAATCTTCTTATATTAAAAAAATCTTAAACGGTGACATGCCACCTTTTTCTCTCCTTCTGACTTCGATGCTCTAGAGTTCTGCAGTGTGCTCAGGTACTGCGCATGACAGCAGGAAGGTGAGAGGATGCTCACTTTTCTGCGGCCATCGGCACATCACAATAAAAAAAAAAAACAAATGTAAGAACGGAAGGTGAGGACATTATTGCTAACCCACAGCTGCGTGGCATTTTGAGAGATTCTTAATTTTTTTACTGTATATATTCATTGTACATGGTATTCTGAGATGTTTTTGTTATTGTTTTATTTTATCAGAGACATATCTCTCTATTTAGCCCAGGCTGGCCTTGAACTTACAACCCTCCCCGCTTAATCTCCCAAGTGTTGGGATTACTGGAGTGTACTAACAAATGTGGCCAACTTCTTTCTTTAGTGTTTGAGACAGGATATCACTACATAGCCCAGGCTGGCCTAGAATTCCTGATGCTTCTGGCTTAGCTTTCTAAGTACACTGATATTTGTGTATACCAAATATCTGGGGTTCCATCGACCAAGATTTAAAAAAAATAATAGAATAGTTACTTCAAAGAGTTTAGATTAAAATAAGTATATAAATGAAAAGGAATCAGGAATCGGAAAATATTGAATAGCAGTGATTCAGAAGGAACATAATATTGTAATGTTTATGAAGTGTTAAAAAGAAATAAACATGACTTCTCAGGTGCCGCTGAGGTGGCAGGAAGACAGTGAGAGGTGTGGCTTGCTTCGGAAGCAATCAGACATGCCAGGGCTGGCAAGCAGCTGGTATGGTAGGAAAGGGATTAGTTGACAAAAGCTAAAAAAAAACCCAAAAACAAAAACAAGAAACAAAACAAAACAACAACAACCACCCAAAAACCCCCAATAAAACAACAACAAGACCCCCCCCCCCCAACCCAAAAACCCTACCCCTGCCCACGGCAGTGGTAGAGGCCCCCTGAAGACTGAGCAGCTTGGGAGAGTCACCAGCTGAAACAGGGGCAGTAAAACTTACTGGACCTAAAAGTGAGTTCCAAGCCCAGGGTCCCAAGGGCCCAAAGAGAGATTCTGTCACCTTCTGTGCTGCCCTGCAAAGTATGGCCTTTACATGGTGCTGTCCCCAGTGATTGTCAAACCCAGCTGCCATCATCCTATCAAACACTTCAGCCAAGATATTTATTCATAATGCCGGAATGGATGATATTACTTAGCATGTTTACCATATGACTGGTCAGAGAAATGAACATGTGTGTATACCAAACAGCATTTACTATCTGTGTTCATCAGAAGGTCATTTTATAAAGTAACTGGGCAGGTCATTAATGAGGAGTGTGGATTATAAACTATGGGGGTGAACTGATTTTTGTACAAAATCAGTTTCTAGATTAGAAAAAAAGAACATCAGAACAACTTCACAAGAGAGAAAACAGCTCTTGTTCATGATGTGGCCGGAAAACTGTGTGTGAATAGGAAGAGAAGAAAATGAAAGCTTTGTTTTTGTTTTTGTTTTTCCTTTAAACTTTGGAAACAAAGCTTTTTTCTTTTTTCAGTTTTGCTTATGAAGAAAGAATTAAGTTTTAAAAAATGTGTTTAAGTTTGCTGAATTGCAGGAGCATTGGAAGGAATTAACAACACCTCGGGGAGTCAAGGAATGCTACTGAGACAGAGTAACAGTCGCTTAACGTTTCAAAGAGATAATGACTTTAAAAGAACAAGTAAAATGGTAGGAAACAGTAGGAAAAGATGCTGCTTGTGTGTGGGTACCGGGGTAGCCAGAAGAGGGCAGTACATCCCTTGGGGCGGGACTTACAGGGAGTTATGAGCCACCCCATGTGGATGCTGAGAACAGAACTCAGGTTTCCTGCAGGAACACCAAGTCCTCTCTAAAATCTCTGATATTATTCTCAGATTTTTGTTGCTTATAGGAGACAGCAAAGAAGAAAGTGGTCTCATACTGATTTGTTCTACATGATTAGAGGCAGGTAAGGTTACTTTAGACATGATTAGAATGATGATAGACGGTCCTGAAATCATCAACATGCAGGGACAATTTAATTCTAATTGTGTTTAGGTAAAAGAAAATGATAGCTGGATTTTCTGGTAATATGACAGAATTGTGACAAGAATGTTGACAAAAATCTTTGGCTATAAACACATCTAAATGATCAAAATATCAATTTAAATATGCAAGAAAGTTCTCAAAAACAAGAAAAGCTGAAGGCAGGTGTGGGTTGTTTGCTGATCCTCCCACCCATAGGCTGGCTCTACTGGTGTTATATGGGAAACAGATCAGATTAGAATCCTCAGGTATAGGAGTCAGGGATAAAGCCTGTACAGACCCTCAGGACCAGTTAATGTAAGTGTAGTTAGAAAAATACCTGTTGGCATGGGAAGGTGCTAAGTTTTGTCTAGGGAAACATAATAACACACCCCTCCTTGGAGAATTTATCACCACATTGCAAATTTTACATGGGTTTGTAGATCAAAACAACTGGCATGGGATGGCCCAAGGCATTTCATAGCAATGGGGGAAATCTATTTTTTTTCTTTCTTATCACACATTTGCAATCTCTCTTGTATGTCTTAAAATTTTGGACAAAGCAATTCTATTATTCTTTTGAAACCTGAAATATTCCTTCAGAGATGCCCATTATCTAACTCATTACACACTGGAGTCATGGTGACCATTTCTGGCAAGCTGATCAATCCCTAAGGGGGTCAGACCTGTGGTTACAAACAGGAACACAGGCGACACACACACTTGACTTCCCATCGTGGCTCAATTCGTGGGTTCTCCTGAGCAAGTTTCCCAACTTCTTTCTTAGTTTTGTCTTTAGTGACACAGTATGATGCTATCTACCAATGAGAAGTTCATGTCACACATTTATCACGTGAGGTATCCTTAATAAATGTTAGCCACCAATGGGGAGTAAACCCCTTATGACATCACTTTCCAAATCACTGTACTCCAGATTCTTAAATTCCTTTAATATATGAGCTTTAGCTCAAGTAAACTTAGGACTTTAGTTAATAGACTATAATTTTAAAATTTCTCTAACTTTCATAGAAGATAGTATTTAATGAATATACCTTTTCACATTTAATTGGCCACAAAGCAAAGACCAAGAACAGCCAATAGATTTCCACTTCATGTTTCTCTAGGATCATGAATAATTCTTTGAAAATTGGGCGTGAACTCATTATTTCAGGAATTTATGATATAATTTTCAGCATGTAGTACATGGAAGGCGCTTAATATTTGTTCTGATCTTATCTTACATGGGATTAACATTACATATGCTAGCCACACCACCAACAGTGTCAGTGACAGGTGTCTGTTTTGTCCTGCATTTATCCCTGTCGTTCTCAACCCACAGTTATCCAGAGCTTGTCTGTACATCTCTGGTGATGAAGTTTCTCAGTTTCCCTTGGCAGCATCTTCTTGCTGTAGGCTCCAGGTCTCTGAGCATTTGATATGGATTAATTCTCTCTCTCAGCTTCTCTTGAGGCCAACTCAGCCTTCCTTAGGCTCTTTCATAGCAGATCCTCAGATCCTTAGTGAATGACTAGATTATATTGAAGACCTCCAATGACTTACCAAATGCTAAAGAGAATGTATATTCTTTCTGGAAAGATTTATTAAAATCCTTCTTATATATCTTTGAACCCCAATTGCCCCACAGACAATCTAGCAATGTGTTCCCTGACTCCTCTCCTTGTCCTAGATTCAGTCTCTGAAATTCTTTATATTTTCAGAGCAATATCGCTTAGGTTCTCAGTACAGCACTCTGAAAACAAAAGCCCTCCAGCTGGAGGAACCGGCCTCTCAGGACGCCAGCCAGTGGCTTCTATTGTCATTTCCCAGGCATTGGCTGGAGGCCACCAGCTGTAGAGGTTTCTCCCCTCACCCCAGATGATCTATCAAAATACCTGCATATCAATTTTTTAAATAAAAAGACACCTGCATATCCAAAAGAGGTCTTTTTTTTGATAGAACACATATCAATAAATTCTAAAAAAACTCCACAATTATCTCCATCTTAGGCTTAAGTTTATAACACTAGGTAAATGAGTATTATAAAGAGAGACTATATTTAAACAGATGCCTAAGTGCTCCTCAATAGAAGCTAAGAAATTTTTTCTAAGGGTGTCATTGTTCCTTCTTATAATAGCTGTAGCTCATATGCCATAAAACTGACTACTTAACGGTGGACAATTCAATGGCTTCTACTCCATTCACAATTGCCACCTCTATTGGATTTCAAAATATTTCCATCATCTCAAAAATAAAACCATTGACCCAATGGGAGTCATCCTCATGTTTCTCCTCATGCCAGCTTTTGGCAATCCCTTATCTATTCTGTCTCTATAGGTCTGCCTATTCTGAGTACTTCTTATCAATGCTGTGGTAATTAGCCTTTGGTGAGTTGTTTATTTCACTTAGCACCATGTTTTCCAGGCTCATCTACATTGAAGCACATGTCAGTACTTCATTTCTTTTTATTGCCTCTCCAAAAAAATAGTTCACCATGGCAAAAGAGCCCAGAGTATGCCTCCTCTGAATCTGAAGAATTGTTGAGTAAAGACACATAAGGAGGGGAGGCAGAAAAGACCCCCTCCTTCTTGTTTGCCTAAGAGCAAGACATATATTCACAAAGATGTACTCCTCTCCCCCCCCCAAAAAAAATGACAGAAACATCACTGGAGATGCCTGTAGGCCCTTATCTTGGGAGTCCGGGCAGAGGAACTTACATAACCAACTTACTAACCAGGCCTTCCCACTGCTAATTCCCCAGCTCTTTTTCTACTTTCAGCCCAAGGATGATTTCCTTTGTCTTCTTACTTCCCTGCTGAATGTTGATTTTTAAATTTGATCTACAAAAGACTGGAAATGTGTTCATCTTTCAGAGTTTCATTTAACATACTGATCTCTAGTTCTGTTCATGTTAGTAGATCTCCACAGTCTGTTGTTCTTGGTCGATGATGCCGAGTGGGCCAGAGTGCTGGTTATCTTTGCTTGGGCTTTATCCTGGCCAACGGGAGTCTCATGTTGACTTTATTAATCTGTCTTTTGTTACAGGAGTCTCTCTCAGCTACATACTTGGGAATTCTGACAGGGAATAATGTTCCTTCCTCCATGGAAATATTTGGCTTACCTATTCATCAGTTGGCAGACATTAGGTTCTTGCTGTTTTTTTGCTTACATGGCTGCTATGGACATTCACTCACAGGTCCTTGTGTGGCTGACATTTTGACATTTTCGTTTCTCTTGGGTATATATTTAGGGGTAGAAATGCCATGTCATATGGTAGCTTGATATTAAATTTTGGTAGAAATATTAAACTGTTTCCAAAATGACTGTATTTCACACCACACTAGCAAGTCTCAATGTTTCAGGTTTTCCTAGCCTCACCAACACTTACTATCTGTTCTACTATCTGTCCTAGTGTGTGTGACGTGGCACCCTGGTGTAGTTTTGATGTACATTTTTGAGGATATATTCAGATGCTACTGTCCATTGAAATGTCTTCTTTTAATAACTATCTGTTTAAATCATTTATATGTGTTTTTAAACCAGGTTGTCATGCAGTGAGAACCCTTTTATAGACACGACTTCCTATATTATAGGCATGAATCCTTAGAGATACAAATCTCGGCGTTATCTATATAAGTTCCTATATTATAGATAGGAGTCCCATATTGTAGATATTAGTACTATATTTTATATACAAGTTCCTGTATTATAGATATAAGTCCTATATTATAAATACAAGTTTCTATTCTATAGATACAAGTCTATATTATAGATACAAGTCCTTACATTATATAGGCACAAGTCTTTATATTATAGATCTGAGTCTTCTATATTACACGAATTCCTATATTACAGATATGAGTCCCCATAGCACATGTAAGTCCCTTGTTAGAAATATGTTTTGTAATCATATTCTCCTGTTCTGTAGATTTTTCTAAATAGTAATTCAAGTTTATGAACACTTGATTATTCAGGGGTTAAAGCTTTGCCTTTCTTCTGGATTTGTTCCAATTTGGGAAGACCAGTGCTCATGACATACTCCAAAGAGAGTTCGCAGAGGAAAGACAGAAGCACAGGGATTATGGGAGAGAAATGTGCTCAAGAATGCTGGAAATGTTTGCACGGACTCCTCTCACGTGTCCCTCTGCTGGTCTTTCAGAGAAGTATTCATTTCAGGGCTTAAAGGGTCCCCCTGGGGAGCTGTGAAGCACTGGAAAGGTGTGCCCACTGCCACATGTTCTCTCTAAGCTGTTTTCTCCACTCCACTGCCGTAAAGCGTAACCACTACCATATGGGAGTCTGCAGGGTTTTCACAGGAAGAAGCAGTTTTATGGTCTGCTCTTTACACCTGAGACTCACTGACTTAGGGAGAAAGAAACAGTTGTATTTTCAGCTTGATATTGACTCTGTAGTGTTTTCACTGGTTCTGGGTATTTGTGTTATGAATGCTCATTTGGAGTTTATTCAGGGAACTCATACTTACTTCATACTCCCAATCTTACAGTAGTTCCCTCAGCGTGGCTCCCTGTCTCATTAATTAGTTTCAGAGCTATAGTGGGATAGACCTAAGGCTGAGAGGGAAGCAGTCTGCATATCCTTGTTTTTAGATCACCTGAATTCACTGTAGAGATCCAAGGACTGATAGATGGTCCTAGCCTGGCTGCCTACATTTGTGCATTATTTATACCAGTCTATTTTGCAAGTAAAGTTTGATATAATCCTTTCTATGTCCTGAGTGTTGAATCACAGAAAAAAAAAATCAATGGTTAAAAAAATTTGGGAAGGATCAAAAGAGTTCTAGTAGAGACTGCAGTGGAAACACAGAAATCAAGAAGGAATATGTATGAAGGAAACACGCTGGGTTCAGAAGGAACAGCGAGCAGCAAGGCTCTCCTTTCATTGTAACTGAATATAATCAACATTCTAATGTTACCTAGGCAGAGCTGCCTGCCTGCTACTCAGCTCATTTTCCTGTGTGCTCTACTGAGATGACTGTGGCATACAGTGGCGTACATTGGATACAGGCACTTACTAACTACGGCTAACTAGGGGACCGTTCATGGCGTTTTGAGACTATGACTGCCTCCACCAGAGAAAATGGAAAGGGGAATTTAAAAAGTATCATCGACTGGAGAAATGTCTCAGAAGTCAAGAGTGCTTGCCAAGCAAGCGTGGGGCCTGGAGTGGCTATTCCAGCACTCACACACCAAGCCAGCCCCAGGAAAGGGTAGAGGCAGGAACATGGCTGGGGCTTCCTAACTTCTAGCCTGGCCAAGAAAACATAATCCCCATGTTCCTGAGAGTCGCACAAGAGGGCATCTAATGCCTTCTTCTGGCCTCAGTGTGCCTATAGGAACATGCACTCTCACATACATATGCATATATGCTCACACACACACACACACACACACACTTTTTTTTTAAATTCGGGGATTGAGAGAGTATCTAAGTATATTCTGGTTGCTAGAGCAAAATATACCAAATTAGGTAATTAATAAATAGAAATTTGTGGCTCAAAGTTCTAGAGGATAGAGGGTTTAAGTTCAAGGTATTAGATATTTCAGTATCCGGTGAGGACCAAGTTTTCTCATAGTTGTAACCTTATAGTTGTATCTTTACATAGAAGAAAGGGACATCAAATTCCTTTGGCCTCTTTTATAAGGGCACTAATGCCATTCCTGAGGGCTCCATCCTCATGACACAGTAATCATCTTTGAAAAGTCCCTGGAGGTTAAGTTAGGGAGGGGTGTTACAAATATTCAGAGAGAATTACTGTGAACATGCTGACTTAGTCTATTTTGGAGGAAGCAATATGCAGATCCGAAAAGCCATCTATAATACCACACTGTATTCATACAATGCATTCTCTTCTTCACAAATGTAAACATTCTGAAGATTGCTTACATCACATGAAAAAAGGAAGTATCTCACCAGCTGGTTCAAGGCTCAGGAGCTAACTGACTGTGTTTTAGAGATAGGGAGGAAGGCCAGTGGTGGTCAGATTGCTGTGTAGATTGGAAGTGAGTTAGGCATTCCACTTGTGTAAGTTCCTTTAGGCCCTTTAAGGATCTCAAGAAGTGGTGCTACAGCCTTACAGATTAGAGAGTGCCATCCAAATCACCGATCGGAGTCAAACCATGTCTGTCATGATTTGAGGTCATTTTTTTTTTTTCAGCAATTCTATGTTCTTATTCACAGTTCTGGTTGGTTGAGGGCTGTCACCTGGATAGGTGGAAGGAGCCTGCGTCAATGCCCAGTTATTCTGTCTGGTACTGGTGGGATGGAGTAGTGGCTTCTAATACAGACCCCAAACATGATAGAATGAATCGATTGCTATGGTCTAGACTTTGAAGAGCTTAACTATAGGTTCTGAAAGTGGGAAACTCTATGTAACTCCCCCCCAACCCCTGCAATCCTGTTTTGCTTCAAGTGTTCCAGTCAATGGGTTTTCTTATTCCTTCCTCATCCCTGCCTATCTCTTTATCCTGCAAAAGCATTCCTTTCATAAAATGACGTTTTCCCCCTGAATGAAAAATACTGGCGTGGGATGCAGGGAAATCTCTTTCCAGTGTGAGTGTCTAGTAAAGGACTGAGTGGCAGGATGGTAGACTCCAGCCAAGGACAAGACATGCTTGGTCACTGGAGATGTGAAGTCAGGATCAGTGTCGGTCCGATGGCATGTATGGAAACACTAACCAATTCCCACAGCGAACCTTGAGTTTGCTAGTTTAGGTCTATGAATGGCAACTACTTTTCAGTTTTCTGCTTTTATCTGTGTTTAAATTTTTAAAAATATTTATTTATTTATTTTACATTCCAACCTTAGTTTCCCCCCCCCCCCCTTCTCCTTGCCCCCCCCCCCCACATCCACTCCTCTGTTTTTATTCAGGAAAGGGCAGTCCTCCCGTGGATATCAATAAAACATGGCATATCAAGTTGCAGCAAAACCAATCATCTCCCCTTGTATTAAGGCTGGGCAAGGCAAATTTTCAGGATTAGGTTAACAAATTTAAAACTTTGATTTTTTTTTACATATTAAAAAATCATTTTAAAAAATTCTTTTGAAAATTATAGCAATAGTGTTCTTACCCTCTTTTTTTTCACTTATTTATTTATACTTGTCATGGTGCTTAAAAATCCAACCCAGAGCTTCCCCTACTGAGCCATACCTCCAGCCTTAATCTATGCCTTTGTGAGGATTTCACACATAATTGCATCAGTCTCCTACTGGAGTCCTGCCCGACCCATCGTTTTGTAGAGGGGTACCAGTGGGGTCCTAGGTTCTGAAAGCCTGTCACTTCACACTAACCACACCAAGGTTCTTATACCCAGTCACTTCACACTAACCACACCCAGGTTCTGATACCCAGTCACTTCACACTTACCACACCCAGGTTCTGATACCCAGTCACTTCACACTAACCACACCCAGGTTCTGATACCCAGTCACTTCACACTAACCACACCCAGGTTCTGATACCCAGTCACTTCACACTTACCACACCAAGGTTCTGATACCCAGTCACTTCACACTTACCACACCATTTCACTTTCCAGTTTCGATTGGCATCAACTCCACGGCAGCGAAACCTAGCATTTCTTGACCTTGTCTTTCTCCAGAATCGATCCTAGACATGATTAAAACATCAGGCGGAGAACAAGATACTTAAAAGGTGTTCTAGTTTCATTCCAGCTGCTGTGACTGAAAATACCCTGGCAAAAGGAAACTTAGAGGAGAAAGGGTTTCCTTGGATTACAATTCCAGGCTGCAGTCTATCATTTTGGGGGAAATCAAGGCAGGAATTCAAGCAGCTAGTCTCATTGAGCAAAGAGAATAAATTCATCCCTGATTGCTTGTCTGACACTTAGCTTTCTCTTCTCTTCTCTTATAAGGTTCAGAGCCCAGTTCATGAAATGGTACTACCCACAATGGGCTAGGTCTTCCTAAATGAATTAACAATCCAGGCAATCCCCCACAGATGTGCCCACGGGCCAGCCTGATTAGATTCCAGGTGATTCTAGATTGTGTTAAGTTGAGAGTTAAAACTAGCCACCACAAAAGGATATTCATATGTATTTTAGTTGCCTGGTGGGTAGAGGTACCACATCACTTTGGGGTGAGTTCCTTTGGTCCTTTTCACCTCCATCTCCTTTGGCTTATCTTTATAGGCAAATTGAATAGGTTAGGTGATGCCTGTGATTTTTAATAATTTATTTGGAAAGAGAGATCTTTATTTCTGTGAAATCGTATGCAAAAGCAAATTATAAAATGACTGAGGAGGAAGCCTCTCACGTCTCTCGAACCCATTAGTGGGCTTATCAGCCAACTCCTTTTTTGGTTCATCACTTTTTTTCTTTTCTTTTTTTTTTTTTTAAGACAGGTTTTCCCTGAGTAGCTTTGCGCCTTTCCTGTAACTCATTCTGTAGCCCAGGCTGGCCTCAAACTCACAGAGCTCTTCCTGTCTCTGCCTCCCAAGTGCTTGGATTAAAGGCGTGCGCCACCACCACCTGGCTAGGTTCATCACTTTTATATGACCTATTCAGTCCCCTTCTCAACTGTATAGGCAAAGCAACTTACATGTGTCCAGCTGAAATGGTATCCATCGACATTAAACACAGGCATGACATAGAAGTAGAGATGATTTAACATTTTTCTCATGGCTGGGTCAGTCTTATAGGTCAGAAGGGCCTGAAAGACAAAGAAGACATCCATCATTTTCCTTATTGATGGATAACAAAGTGAGTTTAAGGGAAAAACAAGTGTGAGAAATCCTTCTGTTCAGAGAAAGATCATACATGCTGGACTGAAAATTAATAAGCCAAGTGAACTGTGCTCTGTCTTTTTCTCTTTTTCTCTGAATGAGACTGTTGATTACCAGTATTACTGGTAATAATATCAATATTGGTATTTTATTACCAATAATAATAACTTTTTTGTTGTTGTTGCAAATCCTTCTATCATAGAAATCCCAGGCAAATCCTCCTGTGAATGGACTTTCTATTAACACAAAGCTGCTAAGTGAAAAACAAAATGAACAACAGAAAACTTAAGCCAGATCTCAAATAATCACACATTGGCCCCCAGGCCAACAGCCAGGAAGGATTTACTTCACAGCCCTAAATGGTGCTCTTTTTTTTTTAAATAACACAATTCTTTATTGATTATTTGAGACTTTCGCATCATGAACTTCAATCCCATTATCCTCCCAGTCCCTCCTGATCCTCCCCTCACTCCTGCAGCATTCCCCCCAAAAGATCCCCCCTAAAGTCAATTAAAAACAAAACGAAACAAACCCCCCCACCTTGCTCCTCCATCTCTCTAACACCTCCTCACTCATCCTAGTGGCACTGGGCGCTGCAGTGTGTCACACAGTATACCCTTTTGTCCAATCAGCCCCTCCCACAAAATGTTCAAAGCAATGAGTCATCGGTTTGGTTTAAGGCCTCTGGCACACCATCATCACTGGACCCTCATCAAAACTCCTCTGGGGCAGCCTGCTCTTGTCCCACCCAGGGTGGTAGCTGAGCTGATCAGTCAGGGCCACTAGGACCACCCTCCTCAAGCCAGGGGCAGAGCTGGCTCTCTTAGGCCCATGCATTGGGGCCAGCTCTCCCATGAGGGGATGGGGCCAGCTCTCCTCCTGCAGTGTCCAGTGAGGGGCAGGGCCAGTTATTCCAGGGCCAGTGAGGGGGTGTACAGCTTAGCATGGTCCTCAGATTTCAACATTCATGGTTCCTATAACCACCTGTGGCATTATGGGCCATGAACATCATCACAGATCACAGCTGCAGCAAGAACCCAGAAATGGCTCTTAGCAGAAGCTCGGGCTGGACGTTACCATGACTCCTGTGGCAACACAGACCACCCAGATCAGTATGGTACCTGTAGGAACAAGGCCCTTGGACGCCAACATGGTCTCATGTGGCTGTCCAGACCACTGACATCCACACAGCCCTCAGTGGTAACAGGAGCCATGGATATCAACTCAGACCCTGGCTACTGCTGGGCCATGGACCCAGAGGGCTGTAGGTAGCAGCCAGGGCCTGGACGACACCTTGGTCCCATATGGCAGTACAGGCCACCCAGATCAGCATGGCCCTGGAGGTGGCATGGCCCTCAGACACCAACATGGCAACAAGTTGCAGCCTAGACCCTGGGCATCCATGTGGTCTTTGGTGTTACCATGGGCCACAGATATCAACCCAGACCCGAGCTGTGGTAGGACTACGGACCCAGACATGATCCTAGGTAGCAGCTTGGGCCCAGATGTCACCATGGGCCCAGTGGTAGCACAGGCCACTCAGAAATGGACTTCAATGGTATAGGAGACATGGACATCAATACAGACCCTGGCTGTGATAGGGCCATGGACATAGATATGACCTTCAGCAGCAGCCCTGACTTTGATGACACCATTGCCCCAGGTAGCAGTGCAGGCCACTCAGTTTGGCATGGCCACTGAGGCAGCATGGCCCTCAGATACCAACATGGCCCCAGGTGGAGGATAACTCTTGATTATCAATTTATCAGCAGAGCTGGTAAACAGAGTAAGTGAACAACTTCTTAGGGTGTTTCAGCTTTGGCTAAATTTTTGGGCTATGAAAAAAAGTAACAAGTATAGAGATTGTGTGTGTGTGTGTGTGTATGTTGATGGAAATTAAAGCTGGGGCCTTGTACATACTAAGTAAGTACTTTTCCTCTGGTCTGTACCTTAGATGCATTTATATGAATATAAATGTACATGTAAATATATGAATAAGTGTATATGTGAATATTAACTTTGGATTTCATTACTTTTAGCCCAAATAATTAACTACAATGCCCTTCCCTGATACATCATACCAAACATGATTTACATGTCACATGCTTGTGAGGGGACAGCTTCAAGCCTTCATACTTACCATATGAAGAGTATTCTCTCTTGACTTCTCTTGAAAAGTTTAGTGGATGACACATCTTTGTCATCTT